>OZ024742.1:169764624-169772124 GCA_964016885.1 Eledone cirrhosa
CGTACGCAGGGAGAAACCCTTCTTCGTCAACAGAGGAAGCAGCTCCCTAAACTTCTTCCAACCCGTCCTTATTCTAGATACTATGGCCTCGGAACACCCTCCTCCCATGCTAATCTGATCTCCTAGGTACCGGAAGCTATCCACCACTTCTATAGCACCCTCCTGCATTTGAAAAATGTGTCTATCAATGCGACTTCTACTGTCTAATTTCCCTGTACATCTACTGCATACATATTTCTCCCTACCTGTTAGTTTGCCTGCTATCCCGCTACATCTCTTGTGTACCCAGGATCTGCATTGTGTGCATTTTATAGAATTTATGCCAGTTCCTTTTCTGCATATCGAACATAGCCATTTCCCTGACGGAATCAGGGTTTTGTCCTTTTTTCTACTCATCAACACTTTTGTCTTAGCTAGGTTCACTCTCAGTCCTCTTGCTTCCAACTGCTGTTTCCATAGCCAGAATTTATTCTCTAGCTTCTCTACTGATTCTGCTATAAGAACCATATCGTCAGCATAGAGAAGTTCCCATGGACAGCCAGTCTTAAACTCCTCTGTTATGGCTTGGAGGACTATAATGAACAAGAGCGGGCTGAGGACCAAACGCTGATGTACTCCTACTTGTATCTGGAATTCCTCACTAAACTCCATTCCTACCATGACTTTACTGAGAGTACCTCTGTACAAAGTTTGCAGTCCTCACAAACCATTCCTCAACACCTAGCTTCTTAGGGACCACCAGATGACAGATCGGGGTACCCTATCAAAGGCCTTCTCTAGGTCAACAAAGGCTAAGTATAGTGGCTTATTCTTCTCTAAGAACCTCTCTTGCAATTGTCTCACCAAGAAGAGGGCATCTGTTGTACTCTTCCCAGGCACAAAACCAAACTGCATCTCATCTAGTTTGACTCTTTCTCTAATTAGTTGTGCTAAAATCCTTTCTGCCACTTTCATAACCTGATCTATCAGTTTTATACCCCTATAATTGCTCCTCTCCAGAGCATCCCCTTTACTTTTGTAGCAATTTATGAGAATACTGCTGCACCAGTCTTTGGGTATGACACCACCATATATAGCCTGATTGATGATGCGTTCAACCAGTTTAGTGCCTATGTCCCCTGATGCCTTCAGCATCTCAGCAACTATTCTCGATGGTCCGGCAGCCTTACCATTTTTCATTTCCCTAATCGCCTCTATATTCGTCAATCTCAATAGCTGGTCCCTCTGTCGGATCTACCAAGGGTAATTTCTCTCTCTCCCATTTGTTCTCCACATTCATCAGTCTCTCATAATGACATTTCCAGGCCTCTTTTTTCTGATCATTCATGACACTAAGTACACCGGCATCATCCCGGACACATTTATCTCCAACAACATCCTGATTTGCATTGACATACTGCCTTGCAATGTGGAACACCGCACGCCTCTGATCTTCCCATCGCAGAACATTGGCAAACCTCCTACTCTCTGCCTCCCTGCGTGCTAAGTACACCTGACGTCTAGCTTCTCTCTTAGTGGCTGTATATTCTTCCCTACTCTCACCCTTTTTCCAAGCCTTCTATGCTAGTCTTCTGTCTCTAATAGCCTTATCTACTGTGCTGTTCCACCACCAGGTCACTCTCTGTCTGATTGGAGCTCTGCTCCAGCCACAAGTTTCATCAGTAGCCTGCAGCAAGTTGTCACGTAAGAAATTCCAGTTATTATCTGTCATACGTCTCTAAATCGTCTTCTTTTTCGTCATATACATCTTGAAGGGCTTGCCTAAATTTGTATTTTAGTGAAAGGTCTTTTAGCTTCCAGACCTTTCTTCTCCACACCTTCCTATATGTCTCATTCAATCTCTTGCTTACTGAGATATCACTAACAACTAACCTATGCTGTGGGGTACATTCTTCCCCAGGGTATGCCTTGGTATTAGACACTATCTGCTTGTCCCGCTGCCTAACTAGTCAGAAGTCAATCTGGCTTATGTGCTCACCAGATTTGTAAGCTATTAGGTGATTGGTAGGTTTCTGGAAGTTTGTGTTGCAAATAGTCAATGTACCTGCATCACAAAATTCAAGAAGTCTCACTCCTTCTTCCTTTCTTGAACCGTAACCGTGCCCACCATGTACCCCAGTCTAACCATCCTGGAGCTGTCCAACATGACCATTGATGTCTCCTGCTAGCATAACGATGTCTCCGTCTTCTGTCATTGCGGTTGTTTGTAAAAGTTGCTCATAAAAGCAGTCTTTCTCATCTTTGCCTAGGCCTGCTTGGGGAGCATAGGCTGAGATGATTGTCAGTAGTCTCCTGCCTACAACTAATCTAAGCTTAATTATTCGATTACTAACTCGAACTACCTCTATTGTCTTATTGATCCATTTCTCAGCCAGGAAAATGCCTACTCCCCCTAACCCATTATCCTTACCTACCCAGAATAGCTTATAGCTAAGACGTTTGCCTACGACTAGTCTCGCAGAGGCACCTCTCCATCTCACCTCTTGCACGCAGCACACATCCACCGGCTTTCTCTCCAGCATCTCCGCTATTTCAGCAGATCTACCTCTGATATATGTACATATATATATATACATATACATATATATACATATATATATACATATACATATATATACATATACATATACATACATATATATATACATATACATATACATACATATATATATACATATACATACATATATATATACATATACATACATATACATATATCTACCTCTGATATATGTACATATATATATACAGATACATATACATATATATATACATATACATATATATATATAATTTCATTTCATTTTCACGTCCGCTTTTCCCTGCTTGCAAGGGTGGGACGGGAACTGATTCTGGCTTGATTTCTACAGCTGGATGCCCTACCTAACACCAACCTCATTTGCAGTGAGTGCTGGGTGCTTTTTTGCCGTGGCACCTCCACGACCACTTTGCAGTGGAATGATAGGGACCCCAGTCCCTATCATCTCATTTCTACAGCTGAGTAAACTGGAGCAATGTGAAATAGTGTCTTGCTCAAGGAAACAACACATCACCCGGTCTGAGAATAGAACTCACAACTTTTCGATTGCAAGGCCAATGGTCTAACCACTAAGCCATGTGCCTCCATATATGTATATATATATATGTATGTATATATATATATGTATGTATATATATGTATATATATATATATTGAAGGCACATGGCTTAGTGGTTAGAGCATTGGCCTTGCAATCGAAAGGTTGTGAGTTCAATTCTCAGACCGGGTGATGTGTTGTTTCTTTGAGCAAGACACTTTATTTCACGTTGCTCCAGTTTACTCAGCTGTAGAAATGAGATGATAGGGACTGGGGTCCCTATCATTCCACTGTAAAGTGGACGTGGAGGTGCCACGGCGAAAAAGCACCCAGCACTCACTGTAAATGAGGTTGGTGTTAGGAATGGAATCCAGCTGTAGAAATCAAGCCAGAACCAGTTCCCGTCCCACCCTTGCAAGCAGGGAAAAGTGGACCTAAAATGAAATGATGATGATATATGTATATTTATATGTATATGTATATATATATATTTATATATATGTATGTATATATATGTATATTTATATATATGTATGTATATATATATGTATATTTATATATATATATATATTTATATATATGTATGTATATATATGTATATTTATATATATATGTGAATATAGACATAGAATATTCGAAAATATTCTGTATGTTTATAATAAACATTTTGAAGACCTAATCGCTATAGAATAGAATACGTCACGTATTACAATTAGATTCTCGATAAAAGCAAGGGAAGTAATCTACGCGTTTCATTCTCGTTAGAAATCATCAGGACTACATATCCAGTGCTTTTATCGAGAATGACACAGCTAGAGACTTATAGAATACTTAGCTGTGTACAGGAACTGGTTTGAAAGAGCGGTTGCTGGTCCGGCAGAAATTAGAAATTGGAATAAATGCTCTGAAATAGCGATATATATGTGAATATAGACATAGAATATTCGAAAATATTCTGTATGTTTATAATAAACATTTTGAAGACCTAATCGCTATAGAATAGAATACGTCACGTATTACAATTAGATTCTCGATTACTTCCCTTGCTTTTATCGAGAATCTAATTGTAATACGTGACGTATTCTATTCTATAGCGATTAGGTCTTCAAAATGTTTATTATAAACATACAGAATATTTTCGAATATTCTATGTCTATATTCACATATATATCGCTATTTCAGAGCATTTATTCCAATTTCTAATTTCTGCCGGACCGGCAACCGCTCTTTCAAACCAGTTCCTGTACACAGCTAAGTATTCTATAAGTCTCTAGCTGTGTCATTCTCGATAAAAGCACTGGATATGTAGTCCTGATGATTTCTAACGAGAATGAAACGCGTAGATTACTTCCCTTGCTTTTATCGAGAATCTAATTGTAATACGTGACGTATTCTATTCTATAGCGATTAGGTCTTCAAAATGTTTATTATAAACATACAGAATATTTTCGAATATTCTATGTCTATATTCACATATATATCGCTATTTCAGAGCATTTATTCCAATTTCTAATTTCTGCCGGACCGGCAACCGCTCTTTCAAACCAGTTCCTGTACACAGCTAAGTATTCTATAAGTCTCTAGCTGTGTCATTCTCGATAAAAGCACTGGATATGTAGTCCTGATGATTTCTAACGAGAATGAAACGCGTAGATTACTTCCCTTGCTTTTATCGAGAATCTAATTGTAATACGTGACGTATTCTATTCTATAGCGATTAGGTCTTCAAAATGTTTATTATAAACATACAGAATATTTTCGAATATTCTATGTCTATATTCACATATATATCGCTATTTCAGAGCATTTATTCCAATTTCTAATTTCTGCCGGACCGGCAACCGCTCTTTCAAACCAGTTCCTGTACACAGCTAAGTATTCTATAAGTCTCTAGCTGTGTCATTCTCGATAAAAGCACTGGATATGTAGTCCTGATGATTTCTAACGAGAATGAAACGCGTAGATTACTTCCCTTGCTTTTATCGAGAATCTAATTGTAATACGTGACGTATTCTATTCTATAGCGATTAGGTCTTCAAAATGTTTATTATAAACATACAGAATATTTTCGAATATTCTATGTCTATATTCACATATATATCGCTATTTCAGAGCATTTATTCCAATTTATATATATATATATATATATATATATATATATATAAATATACATATATATAAATATACATATATATACATATATATATATAGATATAAGCAGCGATTCTTTGCTTAAATTTTAATGTTATTTTAATAAATATATATATATATATCATCATTTTCATCATCATCATTTCATTTTACGTCCGCTTTTTCCCTGCTTGCAAGGGTGGGACGGGAACTGATTTTGGCTTGATTTCTACAGCTGGATGCCCTTCCTAACACCAACCTCATTTACAGTGAGTGCTGGGTGCTTTTTTGCCGTAGCACCTCCACGACCACTTTACAGTGGAATGATAGGGACCCCAGTCCCTATCATCTCATTTCTACAGCTGAGTAAACTGGAGCAATGTGAAATAAAGTGTCTTGCTCAAGGAAACAACACATCGCCCGGTCTGAGAATTGAACTCACAATCTTTCGATTGCAAGGCCAATGCTCTATCTTTTAAAAGCATGAAACCTTATATGTAATCCAGACCAAGATTGAACCCCAAACCATGACCTCCACGATCTCTGGTATCACCCACCGGACCACCATGAAGACAATACCTAGAATAGATACCGAGAATTAAGTTTATTTTCCCTTATAAGGTGATGGTCAGTCGTACTGTCAACGCTTAGTGAGGGGTAGTATTATGACTTGTAAAAACTAACACTCTCCCATCCCCTCTGGCTCTCGGCTGACTTCCACAGCCGTGATGGGTAGCAGTAAAATATGGTACAGGCATTGTTTTGACTAAGAGGGTGAACTGACTAAGCGAATTTCGTTGAAATCTGCGGTGGCTAATGGTCAACTTCCTTCGGACATGCGCTTGCGCAGGCCGGTGGGGGTGAATTGGTACTCACAAGGGAGCGGATGAAAAACCCCAAAACACGCAATTCATCCGTTCCCATGTCGATCCAATTTGGATTGCCTCGGAAACATAACCTTATTATGTAACAAGCTGTCTGATGATGACACGACACTCGCACACAGAACAGTGTGACCAGTGCCGTCACTGAAATATATATCACAGCATTGGTGGATTGGCAGTATCAGTAGAGAGTCGGACACCATGCTTTCCAGCATAGTTACGTCCGTTTACGGTCTGTGTTCAAATCCCGCCGAGGTTCACTCTGCCTTTCATCCGTACAGGGTCGATAAAATAAAGTACCAGTAATGTACTGGGTAATTGCTGGCCTTGTGCCAAAAGTAGAAACAATTATTATTAAAGAACTAGAACATCTGAAACTACTTCGCTTTTCCTTATTCGATATATGTATATGTATATATATATATATATGTATGTGTATATATATGTGTATATATATGTATATATATACACACATATATATATACATATATATATATATATACATATATATATATATATACATATATATATATATACATATATATATACATATATATATATATATATCATATATATATATCATCATCATCATCATCGTTTAACGTCCATCTTCCACGCTTGCATGGGTTTGGACGAGAGTTTTCCCACTTGAGGCAAGAGTGGTTGTCTTGCTCGCATAGGACTGTCTGGCGGGTTTTCTACGGCTGGATGCCCTTCGTAACACCAACCACGTTTACAGTGTGGACTGGGAGGTTTTTACCGTGTTACCTACATGGCCACATTACAGCGTGGACTGTTTTTTTTGTCGAGACACCTACATGACCTCATTTGTTTCGGACTGGATGTTGTGGTTCCAACATAACTTTACATTGAAAGGGGTGGCGTGGATGGGGTGGGGGTAGTGGGAAGGGGTGTATTTTTGTTAGAGGTGCCTACTGTCTGTGGTAGGTTTCACTTTGTACTTAGGTAAGGCGTGTCTTCTGTATTACTGTGTAGCGCCAAAGGTTTCGGTCCAGTGACATTATCTTGGTGAGGTGTAAGTGTGTGAGGTCGGAATTTATGAAGTCGTCCCAGGTTTTTCTGGGTCTGCCTACACCGTGGCTACCGTCTATTTTTATTGCCCTGCACTTTGTTATACAGCTGTCGTCTTTCATGCGCATCGCGTGACCGTACCAACGTAGTCTTCTCTCGCGTAAACAACATCTGATCCCTCTTATTTTCTAATTTTTCCCTTAGTTCGTTTATGCTTTGCCGTTCACGTATATTACTATTACACATCCAGCAGAGCATGCAAGCTTCGTTCCTCTCCAGTCTGCGTATATCCTCTGCAAACAATGCCCAGGTCTCACTGCCATGTAACATTGCTGTTCGTATGCAGGCATCATACAGCCTGCCTTTCATTTTTAGAG
>OZ024742.1:169779352-169944352 GCA_964016885.1 Eledone cirrhosa
GCAGCAGGAAAAAGAGAGGGTGAGAGTGAGAAGGGTGAGGGAGAGAGTGAAAACAATAAAATCAAATCAGAAGTAAAATTTCAATCTTACACGAGATTGAAAGAAAAAGTAATACAACAGAGAAAAACATGCACATGTGCATGCGTGTGTGTGTGCATCTATGTGAATGTGATATTTATGTATTAAAAAGTTCAAATTATAAAAATCTGTTGGTAATATTTTCAAAGAATCCAGGGCGGTGGATTGGCAGTATTGGTAGAGAGTCGGACACCATACTTTGCAGCATAGAATTACGGTCTGAGTTCAAGTCCCGCCGAGGTTAACTTTGCCTTTCATCCTTACGGGGTCGATAAATAAAGTACCAGTGAAGAACTGTGGTCGATTTAATCGACTTTCTCCTCCCACAAATTTGCTGGCCTTGTGCCTATATAAGAAACCAATATTTTCAAAGAATCCATAAATAACACCAGCGGCGATGTAGTAAATGTAGAAAAACAGTGTTTCACTGTAAAATAATTGCTCCAGATATTTTAGCACCTTATTTATGTAGGAGTTATATTTGAAGTTAGTAAAAATCATCAAAATATTGACCCTGAATATAAGTTGACCCCACCCCCCACCCACCCAATTTTACCATCAATTTTTTTTTTGTTTACATATTTCTTGGCTTGTATTCGAGTATATACAGTAGTTATTTTGTTAAATTTCTCCAAATGTTTGATTATTTCAAAATTAATTGAAACACAGCCACCATATTTTATTAGAAATATGGGAACAAAAGGATTAAAGCCTCCCTATTACCTGAAAATGCTGACCATGAGCTTTTAGAATGACTGTCTCACAGAGTTTATTAGCAGAACTTCAGTGAATATCCTCTCCTATACCCCACCCATTCTTTAGTATTAAAGTGTTTGGTCTCATCATCAACATTATCTTCATCACTGTTTTATCTCCGCTTTTCCATGCTTGCATGGGTTGGATTCCTTAATTCTAATGATGAACTCTGCTCTCATAGTTGGAGATACTTTAATCTTTCCATTGCCATATTTCTAATAAAATACACTGTAACTAAATTAATCAAAGATTTGGAGAGGCTTACTAAAATAATTAATTATTTCATTAAGATGGCACTTGTAATATAACATAACATGGTTCTCATATCAAATTTTGGTGAAAGATTTAATTTACATAGGGACCCTTTAAGATAGGTGGTCTTGTTTCATAGAACTGCAATAATTTTGAACAGATAGGTATCAAAAAGGTTAATGAACAATTTGGAGGGATTTACTAAAATTATTAATTATTTCATTAAGATGGTATTTGTAATATAATTTAACAATCACTCTTTCCCCCCCCCCCTATTCTTCTGTGACACTAGAGTCCTTGCCATTCCCTCCCTTTCCCGTTTTTTTTTGCTTTATATTTTCCTATTTTACATTCCATTCTTTCTTCTCAATCTAAATTTTCGTTTTTCTTTTTCTATTAATCCTTTAGCATTTACATTACTCTATATTTACTATTGTATTTTCACGGTAAACACTTTATCTCACATAATTATCTCATATAGTATCAAATCTACAAGATTTTGATATTATTTATTTTGAGAACAATACCTTAACATAAGTATGGGCAGCTGGTTATGGCCGGTTTGAACAGAAAGAGGTGATAGAATTCTGGCCGGATATGACCAGTTTAAATGCTAAAGGGTTAAACTGTATTTACATGATATATTCCATAGATAATCTATTATCATTTAACAAAAGGTACTTATGTCAAATTGTTGGTAGATTTTAATTTAAATAGGAACCCTTTAAAATGGGTTGCTTTGTTTCATAAGACCAGAGGTACTTTTGGGCAGGTTGTTCTAAAAACAGGGAATTAGATTCCTTGGCTGACCAGCCAGCTGATAATAACTGCTGGCTTGTGGAATAGATTTCCAGTGGTTTTGACGAGTCTTCCAGTTGTTTGATCAACAGAATAACCAGCTATGAAATTAATGTTCAAGTGACTGAGCATTCCACAGACACATGTGCCCTCAACCCTTTAGCATTTAAACTGGCCATATCCGGTCGAAATTCTCTCACCTCTTTCTGTTCAAACTGGCTGTAACTGGCTACTCATACTGATGTTAAGGTATTGTTCTCAAAATAGATATCAAAATCTCATAGATTCGATATTATGTGAGATAATTATGTGAGGTAAAGCCTTTACTGTGAAAATACCATAGTATATATAGAGTAATGTAAATGCTAAAGAGTTAATGTAATTCTGAAGGAGATTCAGTATGACTCAGTTGTGATAAAGCTAACCTTTTGAATTACAGTTTAAGTGGCAGAGCATTCCACAGACACGTGTACCTTTAATGTAATTCAGCATGATGTCACAAGGCTGGCTCTTTGTATTACTGGTATGGTTCATCCAACTAGCTTCCAAACAGTTTCTGTCAGCCTAGTTTCACTTACAAGGCATCGGTTGACCCATGGCTATGGTAAATGACACTTGTCTAAGAGGGTATACGATGGGATAGAACACAGGACCTAATGATTGCAAAGTGAACCCCTTCACCATGCTGCATCCACACTAACAACAACAATAACTGACAACAAATCATTTTGATACAGAGCTATTTAATTAAATTAAAGAAATTACAAATTGAAATTAAAAAGCTGTCAAGGAAAACACCATGTCAGAGTGGACAGATTTTCCAATGCTGGTATGTCTAGAACCCGTTTGATTGAAAGACCCATACTATCACAAAGAAAGATGCTACATTGTAGATCTTTGGGAGGTTTTAGCACATGGAATGCGTCCTGGTATTGATAACACATTGGGGCATCCATACATTTTAAAACCAAACATTTTGAAAATACGTTTGATTGAGTGTGTGGGGGATTTCTTCCACATCTATTCCTCTGTATATTTATATATATATGTAATAAAGAATAGTATCTCAAATAGGAAATAACCACAGTCAAATAAGATACTCAATATGTTAGTAGAGAATAAGCATATTTATTTTATATAAATTAGAACTGTTTCATTTGTATAAAACAGTTCTAGTCATATAGAAGTCATTTATATATTTATATTAGTTTGGGAAGAAAGTTCTCGCTATTTTTCAAATTTTTATTGACTTTGCCATTATTTTAATATTAGAAAAATCTTACAAGTCAAAATAATCATTTGTGATTACATCTACCATTGTCTAGGGAGGTACATGATTCCATCCCTATACAATTCTCCTGGCTTCGATGCAAAGAATTCTGTCAATCACTGATTTAAATGGTGTTCATTGGCAAAGGACTTTCACTGCATTGCATTGTTCATTGAGAGAAAAAGGTGATAATCTGTAGGTGTGAGGTTGGGTGAATACGGTGGGTGGAGCAGAAACTCCCAACCTAGCTCCAGCAGCTTCTCACTCCTTGAAGTATGTGGCCGAGTGATATCATGAAGGAATCGAACTTGATTATGTTGTGGGTGCACATATGTGATTTTTGCCACTAAACTGTCAAGTTGTTGGCAATAGGTGTAAGAGGTTATGCTGGTGTTTGGTGGGAGCAGCTCATAGGGGATGACACCTTTCCAGTCCCACCAGATGCTCAGTCAGGCCTTGCGAGGGTGGAGGCCAGCTTTTGCTTGCTGTTGTGGTGCACTTTCTTTATCAACCAATGATCGCTTGCACTTGACATTAATGTAGAAACACCATTTTTCATCACCAGTGACAATGGAACATGACCAGCTGGTTGTATGATGATAGGAGAGCAGAGAAGTCGCAGCTACCACCCCAGATTTATGATTACTGTCAGTCATATAGTGGGGCACCCATTGCTCCAGCTTGGACACCTTCCCTATTGCATGCAAGCGATTGAGGATGGTTGTGTAGCCTTAACGTAATTCTCAAGAAGATTCAACGAAACACAGTGTGTGACAAGATTGGCCTTTTGAATTACAAGTACAACTTATTTTTGCCAGCCGAGTAGGTTAGAACAACATGAGATAAAATAACTTGCTGAAGGAGAACACACGCAGCTTGGAGTCGAACGCACGACCTTAGGATCTTGAGCCGAACACCATAACCATTTAGCCATGCGTCCCCACCGGAAAAGAGAAGAGACGGGTAGTCAATGACAACGGAAGACACAAACATCTATTCACACAGTTACTACAGAAACGGTGTTTATGGCGGTATTGATGTAAGATCTCGTTTTCATCTCACGATATCTATCATGGCGTCGTCTTGCTATAATTTGTTTCTTTAGTTAATTTCTTCTACGTTTCTCTCACTTTTCTTTACCAGATGTAGCTTAAATTAGAGAAGAAATTAATGACTATAGACTTTAACTTGTAGCTTTATTCCTTTTTGTTCTTCTTCCAAGTATAAATCCGTGGAATTTAGATCGGAACATTGTGTACTATAATGAACATTTCCCCCACCTCATCATCTTACGGTGATGATACATATTACCAACAACACCAGCAACGTAACCAAGATAACAGACCACAGCTACAACCACCAGTACCGCCACCACAGCGACAACAACAACAGCAACAACAATCACATATCACAAATAAGGACAATTTCTCTTCCAGACCCGGTTATGAGAACCAACAACGTACGTTCCGAAATTTTCCTCATGGCGAACAGCATCATCGTGTGACTAGATATGACCAGCCAGACGAGAAAGGTTATTATAAAGACCGTAATATCTCCAGTGACTCTAAAAACTATGCCAATTGGCCCCCTTCTTACGGCCGAGCTGAGGGGTCGCTGTCACAACGTAATTATTCCGACCGCCCGAGATCTAGGTTTGATCAAGGAAATAATAGTAATGACACGACGAATTTGATGCATTCAAAATCTTTTCAGCCACCCTCTAATGATAGTAGTTATCAACCGAATTTCAGCCCAAGCGGTTTCGTATCAGAACGGTTTCCAAATACGAATGTACCACCACCACCGTTACACATGCCGCCACAATCACCACAGATCCGATCACAACCACCACCCTCCAGGGAGAAAGCTGCCTTCCATTCTGGTGCAAACTACATCCCTCAGGGTGACAACGTTGCAACACGGGAATACTCAGCCAACTTAACCATGCCACCCCTTTTTCCCCGTCTCGACACATCGTGCCCTCCACCTCCACCATCCTTGCCGCCTCCACCACTACCACCGCCACCACCACCATCGGTGATGCATCATACCTCCCCTGCTCCAGTTCCCGTTGGTACGTCACCATTACCTCCGCAATATTTGAAACCTTGTCCAGTACCGTTTTACCCAGAGAGTGGCTCCAGTATACCACTAAACAGCACTTCTGTCCCACCTCCTCTTGCTGCTTGTTATATTTCTCGCCCTCCTCCTCCCCTGACCGACACCCTGAACACTGCTAATCAATTATATAAGGATACTACTACTACTACTAATAATAATAATAATTTTAATGCTGCATCAAACAGTGGGTTTGCTGATGTGACATTAACGACGTCAAATTTCAGTGTACCTCCTCCACTGACACCGGTTTATGGCAGCAGAGTTTTACCAAAAACTGACAGTTCTGTGGATTCTCAACATTCAGAAATCGACGATGCTCTACAACAGCAAAGACAGCAAGACAAAGAATGGATTAAGCAAAAGTTTTCATCCAAACTTCATGACCAACCTTCAAAGAAATCTCCAACTATTACGGTATGTTCAAATTTTGCCCCCATCGAGCAGACCTATGACCATCAAGGCGTTCTAGTTCTGGACATATTGGTATATAGTGTATTGGGGACGACATTATTCATGCTCTTTCTCATCTTTTTTATGATTGTAGAATAAGGGAATCATGCTCTTCATCAATCAATTAATGAAGAATTTTGAGGGATTTACTAAAATTATTAATTATTTCATTACTAAGATAGTAACTTAATATATGGTTCTGATATAAAATTACGTTGGAAGATATTAATTTATATAGGAACCTTTTAAAACAGATGGTTCTGTTTGATAGAACAAGTATCAAAAGGGCTAGAATATTGAAGAAGCCTCCTATAAGATGCAGCCTCACAGAAGGCCAGATAAACTTAGAAAATGACAACAACAGTGACAATGGTTAACTGATTCTCTTAGAGACATTGATAATATTCACCCACTTGTCATACACCCATCAGTTATATTAGATAATTGTTTCTACTTTTGGCACAAGGCCAGCAATTAATCCAGTGCATTACTGGTGCTTTATTTTATCGACCACGTAAGGATGAAAGGCAAAGTTAACCTCGGCGGGATTTGAACTCAGAACGCAAAGGGCCATAACTCTATGCTGCAAAACATGGTGTCTGACGCTCTACCGATACTGCCAAAGATAATATGCACCCATCAGTCATATTATTAGATAATATACATCCATCAGTTATATTAATGTTTGTTGTTATGACTCATACCTGCACAGGTTATTCTGGCCTCCTATAAAGTTGTATCTCGTCAGAGGTTTCTTGGATATTTTACTTATGATGCCATTTTTTTTTTTTGTGGGGATGGGTGGGGGGGGGGGGTGATAGGAGGTTTATTGGAACTCAGAATTAACAGAGCCAAAACAGATACTGCAAAGCATCTTGTCTGATGTTTTAACAATTTCACTGTCCTGATTAAGTTAAAGTCTGTCACAACCTGGGGCCTCATCAGACTGAAGCTTAACCTGGTTTCCTTGGTGTTAAGCGACTGAGAGTATAAGACTCCTCTATGGACAAGACACCAGTCCATTGCAGGGTTAACTACTGTTGGTGGTACACATCTTCAGTTGAGTGAACTTGAGCAATGTGAAATAAAGTTGTTTTGCTCAAGAACACAACACGCCACTTGGTTGGGGAATCAAACCCACTGCATTATTATTGTGAGTCCAACACTCTAACTACTGTAAAAATGAAAAGCAAAGTTGATGTTAACTGGATTTGAACTCAGTGCAGAGACTCTGCATAAGTGAAAATGACTTGTGAAGTGATGTTATAAAATGCCACTCTCCCCTTGTCCCTCATAATAAAACTAGGTTTTAACTTCTGACTTATTATTATTCAGATCTGGGAGTCACAGAACCTTATCCGTAAAATACTGGTGCATGCTGGACAGCTTCACAAACTGAAGAAAACCCTGGAAAACATCCATGAAGTGGCCACCGAAGAGGAGTGGTTGGCTGAAATTAGAAAAATAGATGCAGTGAAGGTAATATATTTTGTTGTTATTGTTGGACATTTGCCAACATTTTATGTTGTTGTTACACATCTGTCACCATATTTTATGTTGTTACATATCTGTCAACATTTTGTTGTTGTTCATCTGTCAACATATTTTGTTCATCTGTTAACATTTTATATTGTTGTAGGACATCTATTAACATATGTTATGCTATTGTTGTTGTTGGACATCTGCCAACATATTTTATGTTGTTGGACATCTGGCAACATATTTTATGTTGTAGGACATCTGTTAACATATTTTATGTGGTTATTGGACATGTCAACATTTTATATTAATGTAGGACACAGTTTCGATGATTTTTTCCAGTTGTTGAATAACAGAACAGCCTACTCATGAAACTAATGTGCAGGTGGCTGAGCATTGCACAATCACGTGTACCCATTATGTAATAAAAAATTTGAATCTCTCTGAGAATTACATTAAGAGTACACATGTCTGTGGAATGCTCAACCACTTTCACTTTAATTTCATGAGCAGGCTGTTGTTGATTGAACAAGTGGAACATTCATTGTGGAAACCGATGAAGGTCCATCATATTTTTCTCATAAATATTGCTAAATCTCTCTAAAAAAAAAACTTAACATCAAGTGAGCTTCGTTGCTTCTCTGTTAGAGATTTAAGTCAGAATTAAAGAATGATTCACTATATTGACACCATCTGAATTTTACATCTATTTTTCTATCATTGTATGGGTTGGACGGGTCTTCTCCAGCTCAGCATCTTGCTACATATGACGGTCCTTTGTCATATTTCCTTTGTGAGGTTCAGCATCCTTTGATCAGTCTAAAGTCTGTCTCAAGCCTGAAGTCTCATGAGGCAGGTGTTTATCCTGGTTTCTTTTTTGCTCATGAACACAACACATAACCTGATCCAGGATTCAAAACTACAACATTATGATCCAGGATTCAAAACCACAACAATTAGACCTTTGTGTTCTTGAGCAAAACAACTTCATTTCACGTTACTCAAGTCCACTCAGCTGAAAATGGGTACCACCAACAGTGGTTAACCCTGCAATGGACTGGTGTCTTGTCCAGGGGTCTTGTATTCTCAGTTGCTTAGCACGAAGGAAACCAAGTTAAGATCCGTCCCAGGCAGGTGACAGACTTTAACTTAATCAGGATAGTGAATTGGTGAAATTGTTTGAACATCAGACAAGATGCCTTGCAGTATCTGTTTTGGCTCTGTGCATTCTGAGTTCAAATCAAACTTCCTATCACTGACGCCCCCTATACACACACACACAAAAAAAAAACGTGTTAGTATAAGACTGGGACCTCTATCAGCCTGTATTATATTTTTTCCATTTTCCTCAGTCTTTTTTGTATCAAGTTAAAGTGGGCAGGTTGTAAATGATGTAATGTAAAGAGATGTGTGATTGTGACTATGAGAGTTTTATAGTGTTTCATGCCCATGCTCTTTATTTATATTTTGACAAAAAAACTGATAAATGTAAACAGAGGAAACGAATGCATCTGTTTGCCTAAAATAGAGTTATGTATTTTGTCAAATATTGGATTTGAAAGTACATTCAAATCTTCTGACAATTCACTGAAATCACAAGATTAACAATAAGAGAATCATGACAAATTGATGGATGAAGTAAAATTGTAAACTACAGAATGTGTGTATGAAGATGTATTGTATGAAAGAGCAAGATCGTTGGATAACATCCATGAGCTTGGCTGGTCTCTCTTGGGGATCCAGCTGGCTCAATTGGAGATGGTTGCTTCTGATATGACTCACTGGAAGGAGTGTGTGAGGACTCTGCCCTCACGACCCTCTCAAAAATACGTGGGAAATGATGATTTGAATTCTAAACATAAAGGGAGAAAACTCATTACTGTGAGACATTTAATTCAGCCTATTTACCATTTAACACTACCTGTTTTGTTTGTTGAACTTCTGTTGTCTGCACAACAAGCTAAAGCAGGGGTTAGCCTTGAAGACCTCATAACAAACTTTCTCCTATCATCTGCATCTCACCTCACCAACCCCTGGCTTTCATTTCATCCTCTTTAACCATGTCTTTCTTGGTCTTCCCCTTCCTTTACTTCTTTCCACATTTATTTCCATCACTTCTCTCATCCACTCACTTTCATCTTTCCTAAACACATTTCCCAACCACACCATTCCATTTCTCTTCATTACATTTATCATTTGTTCTATTCCCATCGTCCTCTGCAAATCATTGTTTGACTTCCTTTTTCTCGGCAATACTCCACATTCATTCCCCATAAATAATTCATCATCATCATCCACTTTAGCAACGTTGCTGGATCATGGCCTTTGTAAATTGATGCATTCTCTTCAGCTATCCCTTTTCAAAACACCCTCCTGTGTCAATCCCTTTCTTGGCAGATCTTTTATGTTATTGTTTCAATGTTTTCTGGGCATTCCAACAGGTCTTCTGCCATTTATCTCCATTTTCCATGCTTGCTTGGCAAAGTTGTTTTCACTCACCCTAACAATATGTTCAAACCACCTTGATCACGGTACATTAATCTTCTCGGTTATAGGGTCGACATCTATTTCTTTTCTGATATTTTCACCTCAAGAAACTCCTTTTATTCCCTGAAGCATTCTCATTTTGGGGCTTCCAAAATATTTTCCTCCTTTGTTAATTAAAGTCCATGTTTCAGATTTGTAGGTTAGACCTGGTCGTATGATTGTTTTGTTTAGTTTAGGTTTGAATTTCTTTGGCATTTTTTTGTCATAAATAACCCCACTCATTTCTTTCTATTTCAACTATGCTGCATTTACACAACTCCTCACTACCATCTCTGATTCTCCATCTTCACTTAACATCACCCCAAGGTATTTGAAACCATCAACCTATTGTAATATGATGTTATTGCTGTCAACCACAGTCATTTCATAAATGATTGCTCCCATAAATCATGGCACTTCTCACAAATGTAGCATTCACCTTTCGCTTCAGTTTCAGTGACATTGCCTTCCTCATTACCACATCACTCAGTTCCCAGAACTTCTTCCATGAACATCCTACTCTAGATACTGTTGCAAAGTCTGACTTATCCTGTCCATTTAACATGTCTTCAAGGAACAAAACGTTTTCATGCTGCCCACCTTCATAACATTTCCAAGGTCCAGCTCAACATCTCTGGTTATAGTCCCTCTATACATACTTTACACTTAGATGCAATTCCCACATTAATTATCAATCCCTTCATACCTCTACATTTTCAATGTGTATCTGGTTTAGGATAGCTACACGATATCTTTCTCTGTTGTAAGAAACAACTAAAAGAGTTGGCATAAGGAAGGTCATCCAGACATAAAACTAGTCTGGTCTCTTCCCATCCTCATTGCTGAGGATTGAGGACCACGAACCATGGACAATAGCACAAGGCTAATCTATATGATGCCATATGTCCATAATTCTCATTGTGAAAAAGTGGCATCACTGGGTCTCAAATCCTCGTCTACCTTCATCATAAGATTGAAGCTGTTGGCCACATAGAAGATTGTCACCAAGAGGACTAAGGAATCCCATCTACTCCAGTTTTGAATTCAGAGTGATCCTTCTCCTAGATAGACTGCCAACAAAGCTTAACATGTTCTGTCTACCCTTTTTTTTTTTACACATTATTGGATGGTCATTGACTCTCCTGAGTTCCTCTGCACTTTGATGGGTTTTGTTTTTCATGCCACATGTCCAAAACCCACCCTCCTCACTAAGCAAGCTTAGTGGAGTTGTCTGTTTATTTGCTGAACACCTGACCATGTGACAGGTTTTACTGGGTTACATATTACCAGTAGCACTCAAGAGTGACCTGACATTAGCTATAAAATAATAAAACATATTGTTATATTTATCATGAGGTCTTTTTTTAGCCATAAAAATGATGCCTCAAAAAAGACCTCATGAGGAATATAATAACATATTCTTCCATGCTGCCTAATATTCTAAGATTTGATTTCTTCACAGCCTACAAGTCCTTTTTAGAGTAATTCTCATCTACTGGAGATATGGCCAGTATGAACGATAGACTTACACAAGCTGGAAGTATTTTTTTATATTTGCCGGCACTGAATCTTCCATTTTTGTGTGTTGGGTTCTGTGTCCAACTCCTAAGTTCTTTCATTATCATCAACTCCTGCTCAAATGGTATCAGGAATCTGTGTAAGGTTGGTTCTACACTCTATCATCTATGAAGTGAACTGATTTATGATATAGTTGCATGAGAACCCCGTCAAGAGGTGGAGAGCTGAAAGTGTGGATTAATACGATAGAATCAGATTTTTACTTCATATTTTTTCCTTACTTTTATAATGTCTGCCAATATAATTTTAAATGAACGACAATCTCTGCATTTGACATCTGTCATTGCTGTGCATGGTTAACCCCTGTGTGGATTCACAGGCTGTAACCAACTCAAATCATTGCAGGTGAATGTTGACACAAATAGAAGTATGCAATTAATTCTAAAACTCATGCATCACTTGTATTTCCTTTGTCATTTGGTTCACAGCACTTTCACATACATCTCTACATGAGGTAAACTTTGCATTTCATTCTTCCATCATCATCATTATCCAGAAATTCGCCAATACTACACCTGATATTCCCCCTCCATACTCATTCATGCACGTGTGTGTGTGTCTGTGTGTATATTTCCTGACATTTGTATATTATTCTATGTACTATACATGCACCTTTGAACACTGTACACAATAATTTTCATTATATATATCTACATCATTGTGTAACATCTGTTTTTCATGTTTACATCAGTTAGATGGGCTGTCACATTGTGGGTGACTGTGTCTTGCTCATACAGAACTGTTTTGGGCTTGGTTTCTATACTTTCATACCCTTTCTAACGCCAACCATATTACAGCATAGACTGGGTGCTTTTTATTGTGGCACTAAAATGACCAACTGACTGAGTGGGCTGGATGCTTTTTGTCATATCACCAGCACGACCACCTTACAGGGTCAATAAAATAAAGTACCAGTCATATACTGGGATTGAAGGTTTATGTCCTGAGCTCAAATCTCATTAATATCAACTTTTCATTTTTCTAGGGTCAGTAAAATAAAGCCCCAGTGTTTATGCCAGAATATGAAAATGATGTCGGTATCAATCATCAGAACCCAACAAACGACAAAAACAGAATTGCTGAAAAATATTTGTGATTTTTTTTTTCAGGTGACATTGGAAGAATTACGTCAGAAGATCATTGATAAAGATTTGATAGAAGAACTTGAGAAGAAGGTGAAAGCAAGACAAAAGAAAAGGGTAAGTTTACTGATGGTTTTTTTTCTGTTAACTGGTGTTGTAACTGTCTACCTTGGTTATCAAACTGACAATTTTTCTGTTAATGCTCTGATTTTCATGGGAGATAGCCCCACTTTCAGACACAATAATGCTAAAATTCAAAGTTTCTTAGAACATTATTATTCTTATTTGGCATAATTGTTAGTGTGTCGGACAAAATGATTTGAGGTATTTATTCCAGCTCTTTATGTTCTGAGTTCTACTTAGCCTTTCATTGTTCCAGGATCGTTAAAATAAAGTACCAGTAAATTTCCTTGATTTACCCTTCTTCAAAATTGCTGGCCTTGTACCTAAATTAGAAATTATTATTATGCTAAAAAGAATTATTAAAATGTTGGAATAAACACCCACATTACTTGCATTTCATTTCTACATTTCAGAGTTCAAACCCTGCTAGCGTTGATGTTTCATTTTATCCTCCTGGGGATTGGGTCATAGAAATGTATACCAGCAATATACTTAGGTTTATTCAGTTGACTATGTATTTACTCCTCCCATACACATAGAAAATCATATTATCACTATTATTAGTGATAATATGATTTCTTTTGTGTATGGGAGATTGGCAGTATTGGTAGAGCATCAGACACTATGCTTTGCAGCATAGACATATGGCCCTTTGTGTTCTGAGTTCAAATCCTGCTATGGTTAGCTTTGCCTGTCATCCATGCGGGGTCGATGAAATAAGGCACCAGTAATGCACTGGGGTCAATTTAATTGACTTTCCCCTCTCCCCAAATTACTGGCCTTTTGCCTATAGTAGAAATCATTATTAGTGGAAAAACACTAAATAAAATGCTTTGTGAGATTTTGTTATACTCTTTTAACGTTGTCTGTTCTAATCTCATTAAAGGTTGCCTTAATTTATCTGGGGAACTACAAAACAGCACTGTGACAACATCACATTGAATATTAAAGTCTTTTATTTTAGTTTACTGCAAATTTTCACAACCTGTCCACCAGGAAAGATACTATAAACATTTGAATTAACAAACCACATAAAACCATATTAGCAAGACATTCTTGAAAAGTATAAAACAGCACACTGACTGCATCATATTAAATATTAAAGTCTTTACTCTAATGCTGTAAATTTTCAGGACACTCTGTCCACCAGTAAAGATACTGTAAGCATTTGAATTAACAAACCACATAAAACCACATTAATAACACATTCTTGAAAAATATAGCACTATGATTGCATCACATTAAAATTTAGTCCTCAGTTTTATACTGCACATTTTCACAATGATCTGTCCACCAGTAAAGATACTATAAACATTTGAATTAATAAACCCTGTTTTTAGACATTTTCTGCTAAATCATTACAGGATGTTAAGAGTTTAAAAACAACAACAAAAATATCTCTATTTTCTGTTATATCTGAAACTTTAACTGAATTCCTATTTGGTTGCAGTATGTATGGTTCAAGCTTCCCTGGTGTGACCTGGTGGAAATATATATGGTGTACCATTAGCAAGTCTATAGTCCATTTTGACTGACCAGTGTAGGCAGTTACACCACTTGGCTGTTTCATCTTAGTGCCTTAAAAAAAAACAACAACAAAAATCACAAAATTTATATCCTTTGTTTCAAACAAAAATTATTTATTACCACTCTGGCCAATATCAAAAGTTTATCAAAGAATGAGCTTCGAAACTAATATATCCTTTTTGTGTGAATATCCTTTATATTAATACACAATTTGTGTGAGTGTGTGTTGGGGATGAAATATATTTTATTTTTTAGGTTCAAACAATTATGTATTTCTTGTAACTATTGTCCTATCCCAGTGAACGCAGCATGGCTGAATAATTAAGGAGTTAGCTTCATAATCGTTAGGTCCCAGGTTTAATCCCACTGTGTGGTATCTTCGGCATGTGACATTTGCCATAGCTTCCTGTCAACTCATGAAATTGGGTAGACAAACTGTTTGGAAGCCCATGGGATGGACTATAATTGTAATTCAAAGGGTCAATCTTGTCACACACTGTCATGCTAAATCTCCCTGGGAATTACATTAAGGTAACATGTCTTTAGAAAGGTCAACCACTTAGACCTTTGTTTTATGCGCAGGCTGTCCCGTTGATTGAACAACTGGAACACTTATTGACGGAGCCCATTTCCCAGTTCCTGTCCCTATCAATCCCTTTTTGGTGGATATCATGTGATAACATGGTGACAGGATGTTGTTATCCTCCACAATGTGTGATAACAACATATTAACACAATATTGGTGGATATCATGTGATAACATGGGGACAGGATGTTGTTATCCTCCATATCAACATGTGATAACATGATATTACCACAATATTGGTGAATATCATGTGACATGATGTTGTTATCCTCCACATCGTGTGATAACAGCATGATATTAACACAATATTGGTGAATACCATGTGATAACATGGGGACAGGATGTTGTTACCCTCCACATCAACATGTGTGATAACAACATGGTAATGTTAACACATTGATATGTTATATAGCATGTGTTGACATGATATTGTTTATAGTTGATATCATGCTGTTATAACATTTGTTAATATCTTTTATGCTTTCTGTTGATATTGGTTGCAGGACTTGTTAATATTGTTATAGTGCAAGAGTCTTAAATATGCAGCTTGCAAACCACTTTTCTATAGCAGCAGCAGAATAATATTTGTGATTAATATTTTCCTAAAACTTAGTAATTTTTTTTTGAGAGCCAATATAATTATTCTGGAACTATTTAGATCAGGGATCACCAAACACGTGGCTCGCAAACTATTTTTCTGTCCTACAGCAAAATAATTTTCATGACTAATATTTTCTTAAAACTAAGTAATTTTTCCCTGTTTTGATAATATTTATAGTACAATTTATTAAGATTTACATATGGAATACAATGGAAAAAATGGCATTTATCAAAAGTGAATATGGAAAGATGGGGATTTACCAAAAGTAAAAACAGAATTAAAGAAAATTTGAAATGGAAAATTTGTCCCCTTATATTTTGTACTAATTCACATATCCCACTTACTATCAAATGCGTATTCATTTTGATGAGAAATAAATAATAAATAGCAGCCTATCAGCTGTATTGTAGATTAGCATTATAACTGGTGGATATCACACGATCACCCCTCATCTCACTTTTGACTAGCTGTGCTTCTCCCCAGACCATAATGGCCCTTTTCAGTCCTTGACTTTGAGACCACTGTTATAGTGCATATTGATATTACAATGCCAATATTATTGTCACTACATCTGATATCACATTGTAATAATGATAGTTACAGCTTTTGATGATGTCAAATTGGCACAGTACATGTTGATATTACATTTTTATAGCATGATTTGATATCACATTGTTATAGCATATTGGTATTTTCCTGTTATACCACATGTCTATATCATGTTGTTACTCCACATGTCAATATCACATTGTTATAACACATAGTAGCATAGGCAACAAATTGGCTGAGTCGTTAGCTGTCGGATAGAATTCTTTGTGGTATTCATTCTGGCTCCCTGCACTCTTGAGTTCAAATCCCTTGAACGTCAACTTTGCCTTTCATCCTTTCAAAGTTGATGAAAAAGTACCAGTCCAGTAGTGGAGTTGATTCTTTTTCTATATCTCTTTCTTACTTCTTTTCTCTATCACTCTCTCTCCTTCTCTGGAAGAAAACTGCTGTGTTCAGATCTAGAGAGGGGGTAAACTTCACCAAGTTTAAAAAATGTCCAAGAAATGCCATATGTCACTTCAGCGCCCCAACGATTTCAGGAGTTATGGGTTCATACATACATACATAGCACATAGCAATATTGCACTGTTTAGCATGTGTCGATACTATACTGTTGTAGTATGTGTTGATATTGCATTGTTATAGCATGTATGGATATGATACTGTTATTGCTCATGTGGATATGTATTGATATCATAATAGCTATATATTTTGACAAAGGATCAACTATTATTCTATCTGGCTCCGAAAGTTTCACTCCGAAAGTTTCACTCCGAAAGTTTCCTCCAATAACAATACCAAGTTTGATGGTAGTATACTATTTGTTACCTGAATATCTTTGTGTTTGTTGGAGAATAGTTAGGTATGGGTTTTACCTTTCCGTTATATATAAATTTGTTAGATTTATCATTTTTTAAAGTTGAGAAGGTGGTGGATTGGCAGTATTGGTAGAGCATCAGACAACAAGCTTTGTGGCATGTAGTTATGACCTTTTATGTTCTGATTTCAAATCCTGCCAAGGTTAGCTTTGCTTTTCATTTTTACAGGGTCATTAAAATAAACTATCAGTAATGCCCTGGAGCCGATTTAATAGACTTTACCATTCTCTTCAAATTGCTGGTCTTGTGCCAAAAGTAGAAATAATTATTTTTTAATGTTGCATTTAATGTTCAAGTTATAGTTATTCTCACTGGCTGAATATATCGGCAAACAAACCAGTTAGTTACAGGTTCAAATTCTATGACAGCCTCCCTTCTGTATACACACAACTTTTACATTACATCAATTATATGTTATTTGTTTGTTTTAGTTGGTTTTGTTTATTTATCTGTATTTTATCATCATTTTAATCTTTTTTTCTTCTTTAGCATGCAAAAATATGTACACATATCTACATACATATACTTACATACACATATGTCTACATATACCTACATACATATACTTGCACACATACACTTACATAAATACATATTTACATACAGATGTACCTACATATGTTTACCTATGTATTTATATATATACATATCCCACCGCTGCCATGAAATATTTTGCGCATGAAAGACGACAGCTGTAGGAGTAGGCAGACCCAGAAAAACATGGGACGACTTGATAAATTCCGACCTCACACACTTACACCTCTCCAAGACAATGTCACTGGACCGAGATCTTTGGCGCTACACAGTAATAGAGAAGACCCGCCTTACCTAAGTGCAAAGTGAAACCTACTACAGTCAGTAGGCACCTCTAACAAAATACACCCCGTCCCACTACCCCCACCCCATCCACACCACCTCTTTCAATGTAAAGTTATGTTGGTGTCACAACATCCAGGCCGAAACAAATGAGATCGTGTAGGTGTCACGACAAAAAAAAACACACAGTCCACGCTGTAATGTGGCCGTGTAGGCAACACGGTAAAAACCTCCCAGTTCCACACTGTAAATGTGGTTGGTGTTAGGAAGGGCATCCAGCCGTAGAAAACCCGCCAGACAGTCCTATGCGAGCAAGACAACCACTCTTGCCTCAAGTGGGAAAACTCTCGTCCAAACACATGTGAGTGTGGAATATGGACGTTAAACGATGATGATGATGACATATACACATATGCTTACATATAAACTTAGATACACACATGCATTTATACATATATACCTACATGCATATATGCCTGCATACATACATATACTTTCATATCCATAAACCTACATTTACATATAACTGCATACATACATGCCTACATATTAAACCATGTGCAGACACATAGACACAGTTATTTGTAGACACACAGACAGACACATAGTCAGTTTTGTGTCTCTCTTTGACATTAGATGAATGATAGAAGCCTTGGTGCCATGGTAAGATTTTGGTGATCTGTTATTGAACTGAATTTGATTTTCAGTGGTGGTAGTTGTGTTGGAGTTGGTGGGGTAGTGGGAGATGGTGGTGGTGGTGATGGTGGGAGTGAGTGTTGGTGGTGGGGATTAATAGTGGTGAGGGTCATTGTGGAGTAGTGTTGGTGGTGGTGATGGTTGTTGTTGGTGGGGGTAGTGGTAGTGGCAGGGTGATGGTGGATGATAGTGATAGTAGTGGTGATGGTGAGAGTGGTGTTGATTGTGGAAAAAGTGATGTGTGAACTGGTAGTGTTGTTGGAATATAGAGATGATGGCAGGTGATAGTAAGCTCTGTGTGAGGCATTTTAACTGAAATAAAATAAAAATTAATTCAGAAAAGGAAAGGGTGGAGTCTGGCAGTGAATTAGCAGTTGTCCTACCAAGGTCAACTTTACCTTTCATCTTTTTGGGATCAATAAAATAAAATACCCCAGCCAGGGCTGTGGATTAGCGTAATTGTTAAAGTATTGGAGGACATGCTTTGTGGCTTTTTCTATTCTGGGTTCAAATCTCCTCTGGTGTATTTGTGTAGAAGATTTAATCCATCGCCCTATTTAACACCACCATCTGGTCCTCCTGTGTCCTTAGTGGTGTCCATTCTGTTGCAAATGTACTTCCAGTATCTCACCAGTGTTGAAAGCCCAGAGAAAGGTCACAGCATCATGTATAGTTGTGTGTAGTTGTACTACTGTTTTGTACTAGTATTACTGTTGTGTGTAGTTGTCCTGTTGTTGTGATAGCTGTACAGTGATTATAAGTATCTATATTGTGTTGAGACCATATCTACCTGTATTGTAGCCATAGCTGCCTTTACTGTTTACACATTTACCAGTATTGTGGCTACATCTACCTGTATTGTGGTTACATCCACCTGTATTGTAGACATAACTGCCTATACTGTTTACACAGCTACCCTTATTGTTTCAAATCTACCTGTACTGTTTACATATCTACCTGTATTGTGTTTTGTGACAGGATTTACCTGTATTGTGTGTTGTGACCAGATCTATCTGTATTGTGTGTTGTAACCAGATCTACCTGTATTGTGTGTTGTGACCAGATCTACCTGTATTGTATGTTGTAACTGGACCTACTTGTATTGTAGCCATATCTGCCTGTAATGTTTACACATCTACTTATATTGTGTATTGTTGCAATATTTACCTGTAATGTGATCACATCTGTTTGTATTTAGTAGTGTGGCAATATTTACCTGTATTCTGAAAGTAGTCTATCCTCACACCACCTTTAACCAGTTCCTTTCTGCTTGAAATGAATTCCTCTGATTTGCAGGCAAGGTTGAAACGCTTACGGAAAAAGAAATATGAAGACCGAGAGCTGGCCATGTCTTACAGGAAAGAACGGCATCGGGTACTGGATGACTGGAGAGAATCCATATCTCAGAAGGAGCGTCAGATCAAGCAGGTAAGGGACAATGTTGTTGTTGATGGTGGTGGTAGTGGCATCTATATCTTATTCTCTTTAATGTTTTTTTTTATTTTTTAGTATGTTAAACTATCCATTTCTTCTCCATCATCATCTGCATTTGGGACACAAGATGGAATTTCTACTCACCCCTTTCCTACATACTGGGTAGGGCCATTTCCCAGAAATGATCAGGGCCTTGTTTTTTTTTATTACTTATGAGAACTTTGGTTTTTGTCAAGTTGATTTTAAGACCTTTTCATTCCAGGTTATGCTTCCAGTTCTGGAATTTGTTTCTAGTTCTGAGGTGGATTCAGCTACGAGTATTAGGTCATCAGCATACAGGAGTTCCCAACGGAATCCTGTTTTAAACTCTTCTGTTTCGCCTGGATAATAAACAGGAAAGGGCTAAAGACAGAGCCTTGGTGGACCCCCAACTTGAACACTAAACTCCTAGCTATATTAATAGCTTGTACTGCCTCCACCCCCAGCCACTCTTCTACTCCTAGTTTCCTAAGTGCCCACCAGATTACAGAACAGGGGTTCCTGTCAAAAGCTTTCTCTAGGTCAACAAATGCCAAGTAGAGTTGTTTGCTAGCAGGGGGAAAAGACATTAAATGTTGATGTATAAAGTGCTTAATTGTATTTTAGGAGAAAGAAATGAAAGTTGCTGTTGACTCAGTTCTGGGAGAAGTTCGTAAGAAGAAATCTGATGTTGCCAAAATGCTGGAACTCATTGGAAATCTGAGTAAACTGAGGAAAATCCGCAAAGAGAATGTTGCTAAGAAAGGTAGGTGTTTAGAATTGTGTTTGGTTGCATTTTATGATGGACCAAACTTGTAATTCTTCATAGTTTAGTATTAATAACAAGTGTTACAGTTGATTTAATCAAAAGAACTGCTTGCTTATGAAATTAATGTGTATGAGGAGTCAATAAAATATGGTAACAATCAAGTACTGGGGTCAATATAATCAACTTTGCTGGCTATGTGCCTAATTCAAAAACATTCTTCTTCTTCTTCTCCTCCTCCTCTTGCTGCTGGTCAATAAAATTAAGCACCAGTAATGCACTGGGGTCAATTTAATCGACTTTCCCTTCCCTCCAAAATTGGGGTCAATAAAATAAAGAACCAGTAATGCACTGGGATAATTGTTGGCCTTGTGCCAAGAGTAGAAACAATTATTAACAATGGCAACAACAATGTAATTGATCATTCTCAGGCACAAGAAAATATGGATTTAACCCTTTTGATACCAAACTGCCTCGTTCTATGAAAGAAAACCACTCATTCTAAGGGTTCCTATTTAAATTAAAATCTCCAATATAATTTGACATAGGAACCGTTTGTAATATTTAAAATATTACAAATACCGTCTTAATGACCTTTTGTTATCGCCTCTGGTTCTATGAAATAAAACTACTCATTTTAAAAGGTTTCTATTTAAATCAAAACATTCCAACATTATTTGATATAATGGTGGATTGGCAGTATCGGTAGAGGGTCGGACGCCATGCTTTCCAGCATAGTTACGTCCCTTTATGATATGAGTTCAAATCCCGCCGAGGTTGACTTTGCCTTTCATCCTTACGGGGTCGATAAAATAAAGTACCAGTAATGCACTGGGTGATTGCTGGCCTTGTGCCTAAAGTAGAAACAATTATTAGGGCGGTGGATTGGCAGTATCGGTAGAGGGTCGGACGCCATGCTTTCCAGCATAGTTACGTCCCTTTACAATTTGAGTTCAAATCCCGCCGAGGTTGACTTTGCCTTTCATCCTTACGGGGTCGATTAAATAAAGTACCAGTAATGCACTGGGTAATTGCTGGCCTTGTGCCTAAAGTAGAAACAATTATTTGATATAAGAATATTTTAAAGTTACAGATATCATCTTAGTAATTAAATAATTAATCATTTTAGTAAATCCCTTCAAATTCTTCATTAATTCAAATACTGTGTATTTTATCATATATATATCATACAAAACAACTAACTCGTTTTTTTTCTGTTTTGTTTTTTTCTTCAGGTTTATATACATTATTCCATTGTGATCAGAAATTTGAAGAGGACATCTCTGGCTTACAACGAATGCTCAATAACCAGATGGACATCTACGAAGCTGAGCAACGCACCCTTATGGTAAACTGACCTTTAATAGTTTCACTTTTTGGTATGGTTTTTATATTTCGGTAAAATGCACCTAGTGCACTCTGTATACTTTGTATGTGGCAGATCCACAGGAATAATGGGTAGTAAGAGCAGCAATGAAATAAACCTTTTCCAATCCTAAATTTCATTATTATTACTAGCAGAAAAACCACCGTTCAGGTGGTTTTTCTGCTAGCATGTGTAGTGTGCATATTGATATTATATGCAAATATATATGCATGTAGATATGATACATCAAATGAAATCATAATTAACAATATGCACAGAAATTGAAGAGAGACTCTGTTACACTGTCTTCTGTAATCAGTAAAGTAATCCATGATGCATTTAAAAAAGACGATATTATATACAAACTGCATTAAGGTGAAATGTAATGAAAATGAAAAAGGAGAAAATTAGCGACAGAAATATAAACGTTATGATATAACGATGCAAATATATGAACATTTATATTAGCGATGTGATATAACATACGTTATATCATAACTGGAAATGTTGACATTTGAAAATTTGAAAAGAAGTGAATTTTAAAATAATCAATCATTTTCTAAGAATATTTGTTTAATTAACAGCTACGAAATTTAGTACATAAATTATGTAATATCCATTCATTATTTTGGCAGTATCGGTAGTGGGTCGAACGCCATGCTTTCCAGCATAGTTACGTCCCTTTGAGGTGTGAGTTCAAATCCCGCCGAGGTTAACTTTGCCTTTCATCCTTACGGGGTCGATAAAATAAAGTACCAGTACTGGGTAATTGCTGGCCTTGTGCCAAAAGTAGAAACAATTATTTATTCAAAGTAATCCAACTTATTTTACTCACAGGATAAAAAATATATTCAGGACACAATCCCGCACTCCTCCCTTTATTATATTATGATTATACCATAGAAGTAGTTGATAGTTTATTTTACTTAGGTGACCTAATCAGTAGTGGAGAAAATTGTTAGAATAAGAAGATGCTGGGAAAAGTTCAGGGAACTACTGTTGACAACAAAGAAATTTTTTCTATGAGTGAAGGGTAGATTGAATGATGCCTGTATGAGAAGAGTGATGTTGCATGGCAGGGGAGGTAAATGTAGAGGATATGTGGGTGTTAGAGAGAGATAACTTCTGAGAGGTCAGCAGTACCAATTAAATATTAACACAGCTGGTGACAATCCAATCCTTGCTAGCAAGGTAAAACAGACATTAAATGATGATGATTTGTTTTGTCATCCTTTATAGGTTCTATGTTAAATACAAAATCTCACAAACCAAGTTGACATTTTATTTCATGCTAATCTTTATTGTGTCTCCATTATCCTACTCTAGGTACTCATATTATGTTGTTACTACTCTCAGTGTATTAATATTTGGAGAGTAGAACAATACTTGATGTAAATTAATAGTTTTTCATAGCAAAGAAGATAGATACATACATATTTTTATAATGTATATGTATGCAAGCACATTCATACTTTTATAGCTACATACAAAACTTAGACATTTAATTTTATGTTTTGTCTAAAAATAGTAACATATGTTTGTTTGTTGTTGCAGGTTATGTTGGAATGTGAACAGGAAGAGACGAAGGAACGTGAGAGAGTGAAGTCACATAAAGTTAAAAAAGAAATTGAGAAACGAGAGAAGAAACGTGAACTGCAGCTTTTATTTGGCAAAGGTTTGTGAAAACAGATCCCATGTTAGCTAATGTCTTCTTGCTGTTTCTCTCAGTGTTTTTGTTAGTTCATCACCACACTCCTATATAATGTCTTCCTGCTGTTTCAGTTTCTTTATTTCATCACTATACTCCTATATAATGTCTTTTTGCTGTTTCTTTTGGTGTCCTCCTTAGTTCATCACACTCCTATACATTTACTGTATTTTATTTATTTATTTTTTACAGTATAAGTTGTTGCTCCAACATGGACACAATCTAATGACTAAAACAAGTTAAAGTAAAATAATATTGAATCATGGAGGAAAGGGAAGGACCTGTGATTCTTTCTAGAGCCCTTAAAACTAGTGGGAGGTAAAGTTGACCTTGTTGGGACTTGAACTCCTAGTACAACAAGTTGGAACAAATATTTTAAGGCTTTTAATTCTTTAATGACCCTGCCAATATTCTGTTACAGGGTGGAATGACTACTTTTCTTGCTGTTTAATCTTGATTGGGCAGACTTTTCATCATAGGTAGTCCGTGTGTGACCATCCCATTGACATATTGCAATTAGGACCACATTAACCAATGTGTCATTACTCTTTTAACCCTTTTGCTACCAAACTACTTGTAACTGTTCCTGGTTCCATGCAAGTAGCTGAGCATTCCATAGACATGTGCACCCTTAACATAGTCCTCAGGAAGATTCAGCATGTCACAGTGTGTAACAAGGTTTGCTCTTTGAACTTAGAGAGACAACTTCTTTTTTGCAGCTGAGTGGACTGGAGCAATGTAAAAAATAAAGTGTCTTGCTCAAGGACACAATGTGCTGTTGGGAATGGAACTGACAACTTTGAGCTGAACACCCCAACCACTAAGCCACATGCCTTAACATTCACAGAGTGATTTCTTTTTTAGAGAAATAGTTTTATTAGAAGATTTTAGGTTCAATCTTTTGTTTTGCCTCTGATCTGACTTGACTTAGGAAATCTTTGATTTAAAAGTGATGTCCAGCTATGTCCATCTCGTCTTTTTATATATTAGGTGGTAGTTCTGGGGACTAAGATAAAATGCACCCAGCACACACTGTAAAGTGGTAGTGCTGGTACCACAATATAATGTACACAGTCCAACCTGTTAAGTGGTAGTGTTGGTGCCATGATATAAAGCATTCAGTACACCTTGTAAAGTGGTAGTGCTTGTGTCACAATAAAATACTCCCACCCTCCACAGTAAAGTGGTAGTGCTTGTGCTGCAATAAAAAGCACCCAGTCCACCTTGTTAGGTTGCAGGAGCAGTGCCATGATGAAATATACCCGGTTCACACCATCAAGTAGTTGGCATTAGAAAGGCCATTCATCAGTAGAAACCATACCAGAATGGAACATATGAATGATATATAGCCACCTGACATGTTTAGCCTCAGAACATAACACCCATCTAACCCATACAAGCATGGAAAATAAATGTGGCCTCCTCATTTTAAGACATTAGGGTGTGATTTGAGAAGAGATATGGTTGCTATTCCCAGCAGGTCAGTGAGTACATAGAGGCTCCCTCACTGGGTTATCTGTTCATCATCATCATCACCGTTTTACGTCTGTTCTTCCACAATATTCCTTAGAATACCAGTAAATCCCTTGTTTTGTTTTGTTTACAGATATAATTGATCCAGCTGATCCTTGTTACCCTTTCATGAAATACTACACACAGGCCATTGACAATTGGGAGTCGTTTGTACAGATACGGTGAGTTCCTCAACTAGAACCATAAATGTGAGCAGAGACAGGTTGGTAGTGGTGTTGTGTTATTGGGAGGAGTGGTGGCCTGTGGGATGTGTAAAAGTTAGTTTCTTTATGTTGTTCATTCTTTTGTGGGGTTGATAGAATAAAGAACCAGCACAAGGTTCTTTGTGGTAATTGTGGATAGAGCCATTAAAGCTAAGAGACAGGCATGGACAAACTGGATAAATGGGAGCAGTAAAGAACAGTATCAAATAGCGACAAGAGAAGTTAAGCGACAGGTATACATAGTATGTAAAGAAGCTGAAACTAGGAGGTTTATCAGTGTGAATCAGGATATTGGAGAAAAGTGGATGCTCTGAGAGCATAGTAGCTAGAATAAGATCTGGATGGAAAAAGTTTAGGGAGCTACTACCTCTGTTGACAACCAAAGTTTCTCTCTACAAACAAAAGGTAAGCTGTATGATGCCCATGTGCAATGCATGATAATAATAATAATGAAATTATTGTGTACAGTGCTCAGGTGCACTACAACTCATCAAAGGTGCATGTATAGTACATAGAATAATGTACAAATGTCAGGAAAATGAACAGTGTCCGAGTCATGAAATACATGTGTGCATGTGTATGGAGTGGGGACAACAGGTGTAGTGTTGGTGAATCTCAGGAAGCATGGAGGTTATAAAGGATGCATGCTTCAGCAACTCTGAGTGTGAAAAAATGTTTCCGAAAGTCATGGGAGCTATGCTGTTTTCTGACTTTGTAGGCATGCCCACGTGTGTTACACATGGAAATCAAAAAGGTGCTTGGGGTTATTGTTGGCAAGATGGTTAATGATTCTGTGGGTGTTTACCAAGTCAGTTGCCAGACGTCAGAGCTTCAATGTATCCATGCCCAGGGAGGCAAGGCGTTCAGAGTATGGTAGATGCCTGATGGAGGGTATTTACTTGGTTGCACGTCTCTGAACAGTTTCCAGACAGTCAATGTTCTGAGCAAGATAGGAGTTCCAGACTGGTGATGCAAATTCTAAGTGTGGCCGCACCATAGCTATAGATAGCTGGAGAGCGGCTAACAAAGGTCTTGCTGAGTGATGCTAAGACACCCTCGGCCTTCTTGACAATTTTAGAGACAGGCTTCGTCCAACGCAAATCGCTGCTGACAGTAATTGCTCAGGTCATGTTCTCAAGAAGACTTCTTGATATTAGTGTTGTGGAGGGAGCATGTGGATGCTGGATTTTTACTCCGAAAATGCATGGTGGTAAACTTGTCCATGGCCAGCTTGAGTTACCAGTCCATTGTTGCATTGTGTCCAGGTCTGATTGCAGGAAAGATCTAGTGTTCAGGATCTGTCCTTTTTATCTCAAGGTACAGCTTGATGCCATCTGCATATTTCAATACTGTGGCATTCTTTAAGTTGGCATCTATGTCATTAATATATGCCACAAACAGATCCTTGTGGTACACCAGATGACATCTCATATGGTGAGGAATGCTGTCCTAGACCTGTGACTACCTCTCTTGAGATTGCATGATGTTGCATGGTAATAACATATGAGCAGTGAATATATGCAGGGGATATGTGAAGGCTGGAGAGAAATGAAGCAAGCATGCTTCAATGGATGTGCACCGTTGATATGTCAGAATGACAAAGCATGAATGAGCTGAGAGAAAAGCTGTATATAAGAGGAATCAGTTGTAATGTGCAAGAGAGACAACTGTACTAGCATGAGCATGTGATGCATATAAATGATCGTTGGATGATGAAGTGCCAAGAGATTCCAATGGAAGGAAGCTGCAGTAAAAGAAGACCAAGGAAGACCTGGGCAGATGTGGTGAGAGCAGATCTCAAAATGTTGAACCTCACAGAAAATATACTGAAGGAGAATGCAACAAGTGAAGGGAAGCTATATTGGAAAATACTCATCTGACCTATACAAACATGGAAAAATGTGCATAAAAAGGATGAGAAGCTGCTTCATTCTCTACTGTGTTGTCTCTGTTGTTTGTGAAAAATATAAATTAAATTTAGATGTATGTATTTTTTAACTTTTTTTCTTTTTTTTGTCTTTGTAGGAGGGATTGGGATTGCTACTTAGCCCCAGAAACTGCACCTGGTGCCAGTCGGATCCCTGATACTTGGGTTTTACCTTCAGAACCATCAAGTTCAGTGTGGGCACGTTTTCTGGAAAGTTGATGTTTTCTACTTGTAAATATTTAAAATTTAATTGACTGTGAATAAACTTATTTCTTTAAGATATGTTGTTTTAGTTCAGGCTTCCTTTGTTGCATCGATAGATATGCATGTGGCTGTTGAGAGCTTTTCGTTTTTCAGCACTGGCTGCTGAGCCTTTGATGGTGCTTTCTCTCTATCTGTTCTGGTGTGTTCCAATCTTCACACAGCACATTAAGCCTACCCTGATTTCAAGAAAGGAGACCTGGAAAGCATTCATTTTCTCAATGGGTCATAGCAACCTTGTCTCTTTCAATAGCAAAAAACACAAGTATTGCTCATCTCAAAAAAATATCCTCTCAACCTCACCCTTGTGAAGCATGAATAGCATCTAGAGCCCCTTCTGATCACTCCAAATGTTTCAGTGTAAACCCCATCGACTGAATTCAAAAACACGTTAGTGAAATATGAAAAATTTCTGTTTGCTTCTATTGAAATTTTTTAGCCTGTTAAAGCAGTGATGGTGATGTTGGCATTGTAATTTTTTTGTTGGTTTTAGTTCACGTCCGAGATGATGGTGGTGGTGGTAGTTCTTTCAGAAGATGTAACTTCAATCGGCCTTTGCACTCTGTCTTCACATGCATATGCTCGTGTAGAGATGGTGATGCCACTATCTTTATTCATTCTGATTATGGTGGTGGTGGCCATTCTGCTTTATACATAGAGGGAGGGGGAATGATTTTTGTTCAAGACCAAACAACAATGGAAGATCTTGTCATGTTGGTTTTGAGAAAAAATTCTGGATTTCATGGATTAAAAATCCAAAAATACTCAGAAAATAAGAGTACAGCAACTTATTGACAATCATTTAACAGGATTTCAACAATGTTATAAACATGGTAATCAAGAAACTTATGGCAGATGAGATGTTGCACATCTGTAAAAAGCAAGAGGAAAATATAAGGCCAACAATTTTGTGGGAAGGGGAAAAATTGATTAAATCAACCCCAATGCATTACTGGTACTTTATTTTATTGACCCCAGAAGGATAAAAGGCAAAGCTGACCTCTGCAGGACTCAGAATAGAGAGGGTTGTAACTAAATGTTGCAAAGCAATGCTCTAATTATTTTGCCAATCCATTGACTTGATGATGATGATAATGATTTGTGAAGGCCAGCAATTTTGAGGGAGGGGAAAGTCAATAATTACATTGCCCCCAGTGCATTACTGGTACTTTATTTTATCGACCCCGTAAGGATGAAAGGCAAAGCTAACCTCAGCCGGAATAACTGATTCAACTGTCATTATCATTTAATTCCTTTTGTTTCAGATATAGACTTTTTATATTCATGAAAGTTTGTTAGTTTTGACAAAGCTTCCGACAATCATCATTGTTTTATATCTATTTTTCATGTTCATAGGTTCCATTTTGGTATGGTTGGATGCCCTTCTTAATGCCAACTGCTTCATGGCATGTACCGGGTTCATTTTCTGAGGCACCACCACTACATGACAGGGTGGACTGGGTGCATTTTATTGTGGAACCAGTACTCCTACATTTCAATATAAGGGTGCTTGTATTCCTTGTCAAGCTGAGAGGGAGTTTTAGGCTGCCTGTTACTAGTCCCTGGAGAGAGGGGTGGTCTTAAGGGAAGGGAGTGACATTTGGTAGTATTGAGGGGTGCACCAAGGCTTTCCACTACCACAATATGATATTAATGGAGGTGGTAATAATGATGCATGTTGAATTATGTTATCTAAATGTCACAGAATCTCATGCTAGCATAGAACAAAACAAAAATCAATGTAATTATATATATTATGCTGTTAATAATGATGATGATGGTGATGAATAGATGATAAATTCAATTATCATAGTTCACCCAGGTATCAAAAGCTATCAATCACTTTTAGTAAGCTTACTGAGCATTTGGTATATTTCAATGAATTACCATTACAAGTTCAACCCATCTGACAGGCTTCCAAACGGTTTCTGTCTACCCAATTTCACTCACAAAACATAAGTTGATATTAGGCTATCGTAAATAGCACTTCTCCAAGATGTCACTAAGTGGGATTGAATCTTGGACTTAATAATTGCAAAGTAAACCTCTTAACCATTCAGTCATTCTAAATGTCAAATAGTATCCCATGAGTCTTACAAACCAAAAAAGGAAATCTATACATGCTAGAAATAGCAGCTAAGTTTCTCTCAAATCACATCCTACTGTATTAAAAAGGATGTTGAATAATGTAGTCCTGGATACGTGGTCTAAATAATAAAGCAGGATATCCATGTCTGGATTGCCTTTGATCATAGGTCTGCTTAATCCCAGCTCATCTGGGGCTAACAACAATGACAATACATTTGGATATGATCCTTATCACCAATCACTTTACAGAGTGTACTGGGTGTAGTTTATCATGGCACCAACACCAGGGAAATTGTCATGTTCTTGACACAACTGAAGAATCCTCTCTACCCTTTCTTTGATACATGGTTTCTACAGCTGAATGCCCTTCTTAATACCAGCTACATATCAGGGTGTAGTGGGTGTATTATACCATGGCAGCCGCACTAGGGAAATTGTCATGCACTTGACACAACTAAAAAGTCCTCTCAACCTTTTGTTTGGCATGGTATCTACAACTGTATAGAATTTCTAACACCAACCACTTTACAGAGTGTACTGGGTATAGTTTGTCATGTTTTCAACACAACTGAAGAATTCTCTCAACCCTTTGTCTAGCACTTGGATTCTAAAGCTATTGTTTGCTCCATACCAATGCTGTGAGGTTGAACAAGGCCAGGTATTATTATCTTTGAAACAATGTCACACAGATCCAATTAATGTTAGGATATATGTTGTGTCTAACATAAGTTGGCAGAAGATGGAGATACCATCAATATTTATAAAACATTTGGGATGATAATATTAAAAAAAAAAGGAAACTATTGTTCAGTGTCATAATTTCCATGGCAACTGTTGTTCTGTAGGATAATTTCCATGGCAACTGTTGTTCTGTAGGATGATTTCCTTGGCAACTGTTGTTCAGTGATAATTTCCATTGCAACTGTTGTTCAGTGTTATAATGTCCTTGGTAACTGTTGTTCAGTGTGTTAATTTCCATGGCAACATTGATATCTATTTCAATGTGTTTGAAGATGCAACCCCTTCAAATATAGAGAGAAGATGATTTTCAATGACATTTTGGACTGAAAATAGAAAATGTAAAAATGAAATGATTTACTTCCGTTTGTTTATGTATATTCTCTTAATATATACACTTGGTTATCACTTCCTTGAAACAACAGAGACTACATAGAGTATAGAAAACATTCTAGCCTTGTGATAACAAGGTAGCTTCTCTAATGCTGATATCATGATAAACTACACCCAGTACACTCTGTAAGTGGTTACTGTTTAAAAGGCAACAACATAGGGTAGAGGATACTTCAGTCATATCAAGTACATGACAACCTCTCTAGTGCTGGAGCCATGATAAAATACATTCAGTGCACTCTGTGAAGTGGTTGGTATTAGGAAGGGCATCCAGCTATAGAAACTATGCCAAAAACTGTTGAGAGGAGTTTTCAGTCATGTCAAGGATATGACAACTTCTCTAGTGCTGGTGCCACAATAAAATATACTCAGTACACTCTGTAAATGGTTGGCAATTGAACAGTAACAACATAATGTAGAGAGAAATTTTCCAGCATGTCAAGGACATGACAACTTTAATGCTGGTTCCATGATAAAACGCACTCAGTACACTCTGTAAGTGGTTGGTGTTAGAAAGGGCATCCATCCATCCAGAGAAAACATGCCAAAAAGATTGTTCGAGCGAGATGTAGCCCCTCAATTTGTTTAGGAGAGCAACTCTGAATAATTGCTAACTTAAACAGTAACAACCTCTCCAACTCATGCCAGTATGGTAACGCTGACCTCACATTTTTTAGTTAGGATGAGGATGAATCAAATTAATTGATTCTGGTACTAGTTTTATTGGTTTCCCAAGCAAAGTCAACCTTAATGGACATTGAAATCAGAGCATAAATGAACCAAATCAAATATTGTTCAGTGCTCTACTGAGTCTGTCATCCACCGCTAATATCAGTAATAATTCTCTCTAAGATGGGTATAAGCACATAATTTTATTTGCTGGGGTGTTTTATATTTTGATTTCAAATATGCTTTAGTCAACTTTGCCTTTCATCGTTCCAAGGTTGATAAAATATAGGGTCAGTCATGTACTGTGAAGACACATCTGGTTAGAATGTCTCAGGAAAGAATCACTGGACAGATTTTACAGGCAAAACCAACTGACAGGAGACCCAGGGGTAGACTCTGAGCAAGATGGTTGGATAACATTCATGAGCTCAGTCAGTCTTGCTCGGGGATCCAACTGGATCAATTAGAGACGGTTGCTTCTGACAAGACCTGCTGGAAGGTGTGCTTGAGGACTCTGCTACCATGACCCTTGTGGAGGAGTGCTGTGTGGAGATGGATGCGTGGGGAGAGGGCTATACTCTCCCTACAAATTTATGGCCTTGTGCCTAAGGTAGAAAGCAATATTACTTGAAACACAGGTAGTGTGTATTTCACTAGAAATATAATCTGGAAAGGGTTAATAATAATTTACCTGATTTATAATTGTGGCTGACTGCTATATCCATAGCAGTCAACTGATCCTCATTTGACATGGTAAAATCAGCCCCCGATTCTAGCAATAATTTCACACAGCTGGCATGGTTGTTGTTTACAGCATACATCAGTGCTGTGTTTCCACTCTGTAATAACAACAAACACTTATCTCTTATACTAACAGAAAACATTTTCACTGTGAAGTATTTTACACAACATAGAGGTCAGCATCTCTGACTAACTACTGACTTGGTCTGTGACAACATAACCAACTTTACTAGCAGGGAAAATGGATATTAGTTAATGATGATGATGATGATGATAATGAAAGGGAGAAAAATTGATTTAACTCTTTTGATATTAAACTGCCTAAAGCAGTCCTGAATTAATGATACAAAACATCTCATATTAAAATGTTTATCCTTATATTAAAACCTTCCATTATAATAATATTTAAAGAATTTTTGTTAATTAATGTTCTAAATATCAGTTTAATAATGAAAACCTCAGTTATCTTATTAAATTCCTTCAATTTTTTGGTTATATAAAGGTACATAGCAATGTGTGTAGTGATAAAGTTGGAGCTCCTTACTCTGTTATTAGTAGACCAGTGTGTAATAACACCTAAGTAATCTATGTTAGTACATACTCAGTAATACATGTCAGTATCTTAGTAGTCCAACATCTCAGTACTCTAGTAATACAACATGTCAGTACCTTAGTAATACATGACGGTACCTCAGTAATACATGTCAGTACCTCAATAATACATGTCAGGACCTCAGTAATACAAAATGTCAGTACTTCAGTAATACAAGATGTCAGTACCTCAGTAATACATGTCAGTACCTCAGTAATACAAAATGTCAGTACCTCAGTAATACAAGATGTCAGTACCTCAGTAATAAATGTCAGGACCTCAGTAATACATGTCAGTACCTCAGTAATACAACAGGGCAGAACCTCAGTAATACATGTCAGTACCTCAGTAATACACGTCAGTACCTCAGTAATACAACATGTCAGTACCTCAGTAATACAATATGTCAGTACCTCAGTAATACAACATGTCAGTACCTCAGTAATACATGTGAGTACCTCAAAAATACATGCCAGTACCTCAGTAATACAACATGTCAGTACCTCAGTAATACATGTCAGTACCTCAGTAATATATGTCAGTACCTCAGTAATACAACATGTCAGTACCTCATTAATATATGTCAGTACCTCAGTAATACATGTCAGTACCTCAGTAATACATGTCACTACCTCAGTAATACAACATGTGAGTACCTCAGTAATACAACAGGTCAGTACCTCAGTAATACATGTCACTACCTCAGTAATACAACATGTGAGTACCTCAGTAATACAACATGTGAGTACCTCAGTAATACAACATGTCAGTACCTCAGTAATACAACATGTCAGTACCTCAATAATACATGTCAGTACCTCAGTAATACAACGTCAGTACCTCAGTAATACAACATGTCAGTACCTCAGTAATACATGTCAGTACCTCAGTAATACATGTCAGTACCTCAGTAATACAACATGTCAGTACCTCAGTAATACATGTCAGAACCTCAGTAATACATGTCAGTACCTCAGTAATACAACATGTCAGTACCTCAGTAATACAACATGTCAGTACTTCAGTAATACAACATGACACTACCTCAGTAATACAACATGTCAGTACCTCAGTAATACACGTCAGTACCTCAGTAATACATGTCAGTACCTCAGTAATACAACATGTCAGTACCTCAGTAATACATGTCAGTACCTCAGTAATATTAGTCAGTACCTCAGTAATACAACATGTGAGTACCTCAGTAATACAACATGTGAGTACCTCAGTAATACAACATGTCAGTACCTCAGTAATACAACATGTCAGTACCTCAGTAATACATGTCAGTACCTCAGTAATACAACGTCAGTACCTCAGTAATACAACATGACAGTACCTCAGTAATACAACATGTCAGTACCTCAGTAATACAACGTGAGTACCTCAGTAATACAACATGTCAGTACCTCAGTAATACAACATGTCAGTACCTCAATAATACATGTCAGTACCTCAGTAATACAACGTCAGTACCTCAGTAATACAACATGTCAGTACCTCAGTAATACATGTCAGTACCTCAGTAATACATGTCAGTACCTCAGTAATACAACATGTCAGTACCTCAGTAATACATGTCAGAACCTCAGTAATACATGTCAGTACCTCAGTAATACAACATGTCAGTACCTCAGTAATACAACATGTCAGTACTTCAGTAATACAACATGACACTACCTCAGTAATACAACATGTCAGTACCTCAGTAATACACGTCAGTACCTCAGTAATACATGTCAGTACCTCAGTAATACAACATGTCAGTACCTCAGTAATACATGTCAGTACCTCAGTAATATTAGTCAGTACCTCAGTAATACAACATGTGAGTACCTCAGTAATACAACATGTGAGTACCTCAGTAATACAACATGTCAGTACCTCAGTAATACAACATGTCAGTACCTCAGTAATACATGTCAGTACCTCAGTAATACAACGTCAGTACCTCAGTAATACAACATGACAGTACCTCAGTAATACAACATGTCAGTACCTCAGTAATACATGTCAGTACCTCAGTAATACATGTCAGTACCTCAGTAATACAACATCTCAGTACCTCAGTAATACAACGTGAGTACCTCAGTAATACAACATGACAGTACCTCAGTAATACAACGTGTCAGTACCTCAGTAATACATATCAGTACCTCAGTAATACAACATGTCAGTACCTCAGTAATACATGTCACCTCAGTAATACAAGTCAGAACCTCAGTAATACATGTCAGTACCTCAGTAATACAACGTCAGTACCTCAGTAATACAACATGACAGTACCTCAGTAATACAACATGTCAGTACCTCAGTAATACAACATGTCAGTACCTCAGTAATACAACATGTCAGTACCTCAGTAATACATGTCAGTACCTCAGTAATACAACATGTAAGTACCTCAGTAATACAACGTCAGTACCTCAGTAATACAACATGACAGTACCTCAGTAATACAACATGTCAGTACCTCAGTAATACATGTCAGTACCTCAGTAATACACGTCAGTACCTCAGTAATACATGTCAGTACCTCAGTAATACAACATGTCAGTACCTCAGTAATACAACGTCAGTACCTCAGTAATACAACATGACAGTACCTCAGTAATACAACATGTCAGTACCTCAGTAATACATGTCAGTACCTCAGTAATACAACATGTCAGTACCTCAGTAATACAACATGACAGTACCTCAGTAATACAACATGTCAGTACCTCAGTAATACAACATGTCAGTACCTCAGTAATACAACATGTCAGTACCTCAGTAATACACGTCAGTACCTCAGTAATACATGTCAGTACCTCAGTAATACACGTCAGTACCTCAGTAATACATGTCAGTACCTCAGTAATACAACATGTCAGTACCTCAGTAATACAACGTCAGTACCTCAGTAATACAACATGACAGTACCTCAGTAATACAACATGTCAGTACCTCAGTAATACATGTCAGTACCTCAGTAATACAACATGTCAGTACCTCAGTAATACAACATGTCAGTACCTCAGTAATACATGTCAGTACCTCAGTAATACAATATGTCAGTACCTCAGTAATACAACAGGTCAGTACCTCAGTAATACAACATGACAGTACCTCAGTAATACAATATGTCAGTACCTCAGTAATACAATATGTCAGTACCTCAGTAATACAACATGACAGTACCTCAGTAATACATGTCAGTACCTCAGTAATACACGTCAGTACCTCAGTAATACAACATGACAGTACCTCAGTAATACAACATGTCAGTACCTCAGTAATACATGTCAGTACCTCAGTAATACAACATGTCAGTACCTCAGTAATACAACATGTCAGTACCTCAGTAATACAACATGTCAGTACCTCAGTAATACATGTCAGTACCTCAGTAATACAATATGTCAGTACCTCAGTAATACAACAGGTCAGTACCTCAGTAATACAACATGACAGTACCTCAGTAATACAATATGTCAGTACCTCAGTAATACAATATGTCAGTACCTCAGTAATACAACATGACAGTACCTCAGTAATGCATGTCAGTACCTCAGTAATACACGTCAGTACCTCAGTAATACAACATGACAGTACCTCAGTAATACAACATGCCAGTACCTCAGTAATACATGTCAGTACCTCAGTAATACAACATGTCAGTACCTCAGTAATACAACATGTCAGTACCTCAGTAATACATGTCAGTACCTCAGTAATACAATATGTCAGTACCTCAGTAATACAACAGGTCAGTACCTCAGTAATACAACATGACAGTACCTCAGTAATACAACATGACAGTACCTCAGTAATACATGTCAGTACCTCAGTAATACATATCAGTACCTCAATAATACATGTCAGTATCTTAGTAATACATGTCAGTACCTCAGTAATACATGTCAGTACCTCAGTAATACATATCAGTACCTCAATAATACATGTCAGTACCTCAGTAATACGTGTCAGTACCTCAGTAATACAACATGTTAGTACATCAGTACCTCAGTAATACATGTCAGTACCTCAGTAATACATGTCAGTACCTCAGTAATACAATATGTCAGTACCCCAGTAATACAACATGTCAGTACCTCAGTAATACACGTCAGTACCTCAGTAATACAATATGTCAGTACCTCAGTAATACAAAGGTCAGAACCTCAGTAATACACGTCAGTACCTCAGTAATACATGTCAGTACCTCAGTAATACAACATGTCAGTACCTCAGTAATACAACATGTCAGAACCTCAGTAATACAACATGTCAGAACCTCAGTAATACATGTCAGTACCTCAGTAATACAATATGTCAGTACCTCAGTAATACAACAGGTCAGAACCTCAGTAATACATGTCAGTACCTCAGTAATACATGTCAGTACCTCAGTAATACATGTCAGTATCTTAGTAATACATGTCAGTACCTCAGTAATACAACATGTCAGTACCTCAGTAATACATATCAGTACCTCAATAATACATGTCAGTACCTCAGTAATACGTGTCAGTACCTCAGTAATACAACATGTTAGTACATCAGTACCTCAGTAATACATGTCAGTACCTCAGTAATACAATATGTCAGTACCCCAGTAATACAACATGTCAGTACCTCAGTAATACACGTCAGTACCTCAGTAATACAATATGTCAGTACCTCAGTAATACAAAGGTCAGAACCTCAGTAATACACGTCAGTACCTCAGTAATACATGTCAGTACCTCAGTAATACAACATGTCAGTACCTCAGTAATACAACATGTCAGAACCTCAGTAATACAACATGTCAGAACCTCAGTAATACATGTCAGTACCTCAGTAATACAATATGTCAGTACCTCAGTAATACAACAGGTCAGAACCTCAGTAATACATGTCAGTACCTCAGTAATACATGTCAGTACCTCAGTAATACATGTCAGTACCTCAGTAATACAACATGTCAGTACCTCAGTAATACAACATGTCAGAACCTCAGTAATACAACATGTCAGAACCTCAGTAATACATGTCAGTACCTCAGTAATACAATATGTCAGTACCTCAGTAATACAACAGGTCAGAACTTCAGTAATACATGTCAGTACCTCAGTAATACATGTCAGTACCTCAGTAATACAACATGTCAGAACCTCAGTAATACAATATGTCAGAACCTCAGTAATACAACATGTCAGAACCTCAGTAATACATGTCAGTACCTCAGTAATACAATATGTCAGTACCCCAGTAATACAACATGTCAGTACCTCAGTAATACAACATGTCAGTACCTCAGTAATACAACATGTCAGAACCTCAGTAATACATGTCAGTACCTCAGTAATACAATATGTCAGTACCCCAGTAATACAACATGTCAGTACCTCAGTAATACAACATGTCAGTACCTCAGTAATACAACATGTCAGAACCTCAGTAATACATGTCAGTACCTCAGTAATACAATATGTCAGTACCCCAGTAATACAACATGTCAGTACCTCAGTAATACAACATGTCAGTACCTCAGTAATACATGTCAGTACCTCAGTAATACAACATGTCAGTACCTCAGTAATACATGTCAGTACCTCAGTAATACAACGTGTCAGTACCTCAGTAATACATGTCAGTACCTCAGTAATACAACATGTCAGTACCTCAGTAATACAACATGTCAGTACCTCAGTAATACATGTCAGTACCTCAGTAATACAACATGTCAGTACCTCAGTAATACATGTCAGTACCTCAGTAATACAACGTGTCAGTACCTCAGTAATACAACAGGTCAGTACCTCAGTAATACAACATGTCAGTACCTCAGTAATACAACATGTCAGTACCTCAGTAATACAACATGTCAGTACCTCAGTAATACATGTCAGTACCTCAGTAATACAACGTGTCAGTACCTCAGTAATACAACATGTCAGTACCTCAGTAATACAACATGTCAGTACCTCAGTAATACAACATGTCAGTACCTCAGTAATACAACATGTCAGTACCTCAGTAATACATGTCAGTACCTCAGTAATACAACATGTCAGTACCTCAGTAATACAACATGTCAGTACCTCAGTAATACAACATGTCAGTACCTCAGTAATACATGTCAGTACCTCAGTAATACAACATGTCAGTACCTCAGTAATACAACATGTCAGTACCTCAGTAATACAACATGTCAGTACCTCAGTAATACATGTCAGTACCTCAGTAATACAACATGTCAGTACCTCAGTAATACAACATGTCAGTACCTCAGTAATACAACATGTCAGTACCTCAGTAATACAACATGTCAGTACCTCAGTAATACAACGTGTCAGTACCTCAGTAATACAACATGTCAGTACCTCAGTAATACATGTCAGTACCTCAGTAATACAACATGTCAGTACCTCAGTAATACATGTCAGTACCTCAGTAATACATGTCAGTTACTCAGTAATACATGTCAGTACCTTAGTAATACAACATGTCAGTACCTCAGTAATACATGTCAGTACCTCAGTAATACAATATGTCAGTACCTCAGTAATACATGTCAGTACCTCAGTAATACAATATGTCAGTACCTCAGTAATACAACAGGTCAGAACCTCAGTAATACATGTCAGTACCTCATGTGGCCTTAATGATGATGGTGCACTTGCCATCACTGACGCTGATAAGAAGTAATACATGTCAGTACCTCAGTAATACGTGTCAGTACCACAGTAATACAACTGTCAGTACCTCAGTAATACAACATGTCAGTACCTCAGTAATACATGTCAGTACCCCAGTAATACATGTCAGTACCTCAGTAATACAACTGTCAGTACCCCAGTAATACAACTGTCAGTACCTCAGTAATACAACATGTCAGTACCTCAGTAATACATGTCAGTACCCCAGTAATACATGTCAGTACCTCAGTAATACAACTGTCAGTACCCCAGTAATACAACTGTCAGTACCTCAGTAATACAACATGTCAGTATCTTAGTAATACAACATGTCAGTACCCCAGTAATACATGTCAGTACCTCAGTAATACAACATGTTAGTACTTCAGTAATACAACATTCAGTAATACAACACGTTAATACCTCATTAATCCAACATATCAGTATCTCAGTAATCCCACATGTTAGTCCCTCATTAATCCAACATCTTCATAACTCAGTATCTCACTAATCCATACTAAACTCTATGTAACATCATATAACTTACCTCGTCTACATAGTTAACATCCATACCAAGTTTCAAAAGTAATTTGGCTATATCAATATAACCATAGCAGCAGGCAAACAGTAAGGCATTCTCTCCCTTGTTTCCTTGAGCGTATGGATTAGCCCCATGTTGCAGGAGATATTCCACTGTAGCCAACTGACCATTGGCAGCAGCCCACAGAAGAGCTGTCAAGCCTTGTTCATCAGGTTTATTTATATTGAGAGCTGCAAGTAGAAGAAAAAATATTTAATAATTACCAGGGCTTGCCTAAGGTGCCACACAGTGGGATTTATCCCCAAACCTACATGGTTGAAACGTGAACTTATTAACCATACAGACATGCCTACACTGTAACTGTTATTAATTAATTATTATTAAAAAAAAAAAAGAATTTTTAAACATCATCTTCATCATCATTTAATTGTTTCTACTTTTAGACCAAGGCCAGCAATTAACCAGGACATTACTGGTACTTTATTTAATTGACCCCGTAAGGATAAAAGGCAAAGTTAGCTTCGACGGGATTTGAACTCAGACCGTAAAGGGACGTAACTATGCTGGAAAGCATGGTGTCTGACCCTCTACCAATACTGCCAATTCACTCATCATCATTTAATGTCTACTTTTCCTGCAATCAAGAGTTGGATAGGTCATCGCAGACCAAATCAATACTTAAGTGGAACTACTGACCTCTGGAAGGCCACATTTCACTTACATACATTCCTGCACTCTATCGAGTGCACTGAGTGCATGGCATTGTGACACCAGCACTGGGAAGGCTGTTGTACCAGTCACAACCAAATAATCCTCTTGACCCTTTTTTGTCATAGTGGAATACCATTCTTAACCTTATGACTATTATTTACCACCCTCATCATCATCATCAAAAACGAATATAAAACAATAATTCTATTTTCCATGCTAGCATGGGTTAGACAGGCTGTCCCATTTGAGGCAAGTCAGGTCAGATGACCGTGTCTTGTTCATACAGAACCATTTTGGGCTTGGTTTCTATTACATGGGTATCACTTGACACCCCGGTAAAGTGAGCTGCTAATGATGACAAGAATAAAGTACCAGTAATAAACTGATGGAATTTTCAGAGCATCAGATGGGAGGCTATGCCATATTTATTCTGACTCTTTGTGTATTGAGTTCAAATCTTGTTTTTGCTAGCTTAGGTAGTAGACTTAATTTGTTTCCCAGTTTAACCTTTTCATTACCAAACTTCAAAAAAACACCTCTGGTTCTTCAATACAAAACTGTTTCTTTTGAAGTGTTTATATTTATCTAATAACCTTTCATCATAATCTTATGTAAGAATCTTTAACTTAAAATTCTTAATTATTTTCAAAACTATTTGAAACACATGGGCAGTGTCTTTTATTAAAAATATGGTACTGAAAGGGTTAACATCACCACTTGGCCCTTGGATGCCTTTAGTAGATTCCATTCTGTTGCAAGCATTCCAACTAGTTCTTGTGTTGCTGGATACTCCCCCTCTCTCCCATCAGTCTTTGAGGCCCTAAAAAGGCTTGGGGTCACTGCCTTCCCTCCTGGCTAAACAATACTCACTGTCAGTGGACTCCTGCCAAAGTAGAACCAGCTCTCCTTGTGCAGCTTTCTGGTGAATACTGATATCTGTAACAAAAGAAGAGAGATTTCATCAAAAAGGGTTCCTTTACTAGGTTTAATTCAAGTATTAGGGCTGATTTTAATTCTTTCATTATCATATTTCTAATGAAAAACACTGTAGTGACTTACATTCCGCGGGCTCACATACATTCTCCGTGCGTGATTTGGCTCAGCTAGGCAATCAGCACCAGAAGAAGAGAATGTATCCCTACGTGCCCTGTGGGAGAAATTCCCGCGTCGATTTGAGAAATCTCTCTCTTGCATCCTGACCATGCTAATATAAAGATCACTTATTCTCTTGCTGCTTGAACGCCGAAGGACCAACATAAACAATGTAATGGTGAGATTGGCCTGCTGGCCTGCCTTGGGCCTGGCACAATGCCACATTCCTTTTGTAATCATTTTTATGTTTAACTTCAACCATACAATTTAACAAACATTACTTTGTGCTGCAATAAAATAAACATACATTTCATCTCACAAACATTTTTCTTGTTGACATTATTATCATGTTGTCGATATGACTAACATAAAACATCGAAGAGTCTTGTGATGCTGTTACCACAGCAATGCCTTTAAATGTGATAAGGAAGGATTCCTTCCAGAGGTATTATCACAGCAGCAGCAGAACCTGAGACTTACAGCCTAACCTCAATTATTTGTGGTGATACATCTACTCTTAAAACTATCCTGTTAAAACTGGTAACCTTCGACGCAGGAGTATTTAGGCATGAAATGCTCCTTTACAATATATATATATATACATCAACCAACCATCCTGTTAAAACACTCTCCATAATATTGAAAGTAATCAAGAATTTGGAAAGATTAATAATATAACTTTCTCATTAGTAAGCTGGAACATAACTTATCAAAGGTTCTTATATTAAATTATTAACCGTTTCATTACTGTATTTCTAACTAGCAGAATGACCCAGTGTTGCTCGGGATTCTAAACATAGATTAGCATGTTTATCCCTCCTTTCTGAAACAGTTTCGTCATATGTTCACCAATTGATGCAGAAGTCCTAATAAAAAGTGAAGTCGCCTTGGGTGAATAGGCAAATAATTTTCCATTAAGATTTTTCAAAAGTATGTAATTGCGTTCCCTCTTTTTTTTGGTGTTGTTTTTGCTGATGTCGAGCCTCATGAAATAAATACGTTTGTTTATATTTTGTTATTGTGTATGCAAAAATATCTGTACACGAATATATAATTATATATATATATATATATATTTATATATTAAAATAACAGATTAAAGTTTAAGCGAAGAATCGCTGCTTTCACCCTTAACGGGATCTTCTGAAACTAAAAAATCAATCTGTGAACGCAGAAGTAAATATTTCGAATATACACACTATATATACACACACACACACACACAGATAGTGTCATAATGTCGTAATGCAGACAGCCAGACATACAGACATATTATAAGGGCGCGATGTTATAGCTATCTAATGCGGTCCCTAGGGTATTGAAAGTTTAAAATATTATTTGCTCAAAACACTCACACGACCATAAGTATTACATGTGTAAAGTTTGAAAAAAATCGGTTGGGTGGTTCTTGAGTTTTAGGGAGTCAGACAGACATTCTCTGTTTTAGATATAGAGATGTGTTTCATTTAATTTTGAAAATAGCCACAAATTTGGTACAATTTTATAAAATAACTAACATTTTCATTAGTAAGGTAATATTTAGAACTTACTTAACAAATATGTCTTAAATAAAATTATTATGGAAGATTTTAATATTAGGATAAACATTTTAAAATGAGCAGCTTTGTATCATAAATTCAGAATAGTTTCCTGGAGTTTGGAATCAAAAGGATTAACCCTTTAGCATTTACATTACCCTATATTTACTATTATATTTTCATGGTAAAGGCTTTACCTCACATAACATCGAATCTATGAGATTTTGATATTATTTATTTTGAAAACAATACCTTAACATCAGTATGAGTAGCCAGTTACAACCTTTTGAACAGAAAAAGGTGAGAGAATTCTGGCCGGATACAGCTGGTTTAAATGCTAAAGAGTTAAAAAAGAAATAAGTAAATTCTTACTTTGAAATATGGAGGGTGTAGTTGTCTGTACATTACCACGTTGTAGGTTGGTGATCACAGTAGATGGCTGAAAAGCAACAAGAACAAAAATATCAAAGAAAAAGGATAAAACAAAAATATACAGATAAGTTTAATGTTAACATATTTAACTGTTTCTTAACTATATTTCTAATGAAATATACTATATTACAATTAATTAATGAAGAATTTTGAGAGATTGACTAAAATTATTAATTATTTCATTATGTATATATGGAGAAACTAAGTTTCACTTTAAAATGTTTTTTATTGGATATTGAACATTACATATGTTTCACAAATGATTGGCTCTAGGACTTTATCAATATGATAGACCTGACTCCAGCATTGATCTGCTCATCAGATATGTGTATTCAATCAAAACCTTTTCCTCTCTGGGGAAACCAACACATTTTCCTCTTAGTTTTTATTGTTGAATACATATATCTGATGAGTAAATCGATGCTGGAGTAAGGCCTATCATATCGATAAAGTCCTAGAGTCAATAATTTCTGAAACATGCAATGTTCAATATCCAATAAAAACATTTTAAAGTGAAACTTAGTTTCCACATACATAATATATACACTCAGCTATAGCCCTGAGAGCTCATATTGGTGCAACCTCCAGTAATCAACAAAATTACTGAACAACATGTTTATTTCATTACTAAAATATTAACTTAATATATAATATTAACTTAAAATATTAACTTTATATATAAAATTATGTTGAAAGATTCTAATTTAAATAGGAACTCTTTAAAATGGGTGGTTTTGTTTCATAGAACCAGTGCCAGTTTTCTTTAAGCCGATATCATAAGGGATAATTTTTTAACTCTTTCAATACTAACCCATTCAAAACTGCCTCTACTTCTAGGAAAAAAAGCCACCCATTTTAAATGGTTCTAATGTAAATTAAATTCTTTCATCTTAATTTTATATAAGAACATTTTGTTATGTTAGAAATACCATCTTAATAATTGAAATCATTTTAGTAAATCTCTTCTTTAGTAATTAATTCAAATACAGGGTATTTTATTAGAAATATGGTAGTGAAAGGATTGAATAATCAAGAACTGTTAAAGGAATTTGTAAAATAACTAAGTTTTCTATTATTAGGCAATCTATTTCATTAGAAATACAGTAACAAATGGATTAATGTTTTTTTCTTTCATAACCAGACTAAAATATCAACTTGAAACAGAGATCAATGTACTTTAGCTCCTTACAAAGCACTCCTATAAGTACCTACTCTGAATGTAGAAACAATGGTATTTTAGCTCCCTACCAAGTACCCTATAAGTATCTACCCTAAATGTAGAAACCAAGGTACCTATATAAGTACCTACCCTGAATGGTGAAGGAGTCACTTTGATGGCCAAGTCAGACTTCCGGTTTTTGTTGATTGTTGAGTATTTTTGGACATGAGATTCACCTAGGAGAAATAAAAAAAAACCCAATAAAATGAGGTATTAAATATAAGTTATGCCATGAGTCCAAATATGTTCCTGAAAGAAGGAATGATATATTGGGTAAAGTAGTTCTAGCTACATTATCTTTGAATAGTGGACACACCATGGCTGGATGACTAAAAGGTTCACTTCACAATCATTAGGTTCCAGGTTCGATTCCACTGCATGTCATCTTGGGCAAGTGTCATTTACCATAACTTCAAGTCAATCTGTACCTTGTGAGTGAAATTTGATAGACACAACCTGTTTAGAAACCCATCAGATGAACAGTTTCTGTAATTTAAAGGGCCAGCCTTGTCGCACATTGTGTTCTGTTGATCTCCCTGAGAATTACAAGGGTATAAGCGTCTGTGGAATGCTTATCCACTTATGCTATAATACAATATATAGACTGTACCTCATCATCATCATTTTACGTCTGCTTTTCCCTACTTGTAAGGGTGGGACGGGTCCTATTCAGCACAGCATGTCTCTATTCATCACGGTCCTTCCTCATTTCCTCTGTGAGCTTCAGCGATCTGAGATCAGCTCTCACCACCTCCGCTCATGTTTTTCATGGTCTTCCTCCTACTCGGATTTCTAGGCACTTCTTTATCCAGCGGTCATCCTCCATGCACATCACATGTTCATACCAATACAGTCTTCTCTCCCGCACACTACAGCTTATCCCTCTTATACAGTTTCTCTCTCAACTCGTCTATGCTTGGCAACGGAGCATGCTTACTTCATTTCTCTCTAGCCGTGGCATATCCTCTGCAGTTGCTACCCATGTCTCACTACCATGCAGCATCGCGCATCTCACACAGGTATCATATAACCGGCCTTTCATTCATAGGAAGAAACCCTTCTTTGTCAACAGAGAAAGCAGCTCTCTAAACTTCTTCCAACCCATTCTTATTCTAGATACTATGGCCTCAGAGCACTCTCCTTCCTTGCTAATCTGATCACCTAATACAATATATAAACTATACCTGTAATTCAGAGGACCAGTCTGTCACACCCTGTATCATACTGAATTGCTCAAAGAATTACGTTAAAGACACATATGTCTATGGAATGCTTAGCTACTTACATGTTAATTATATGAATAAGCTGTTGCATTGTTCAACCAATTGGAACATTCATCATAGAAACAAATGGAAGTCCATTCCATCTCTGAATAAAAGACAGGATGATCACAGATGAAAAGCTGGAATTTCTATGTCTACTAAACCCCACCACCAAATGAAATACTGACCTTCAGCCAAAACTGTAGCAACTTCTAGATCATTGAGTTCCTGATCACTATCAATAGGAGACATGAGGTGGTAGGAACGTCCAGTGGTCAGTTTCTTCACAGGACTAATTGGAACTCTGCTTCTGTTGGTCACATGCTGCTGAAAGAAATAGAAAACAAAAACAAATTAAATGGGGTGCAAGCATAGCTGTGTTGTTAAGGATTTTGCTTCATAATAATATAGTTGTGGGTTCAATTTCACTGTGTGGTAGTACTTTGGATAAGTTTCCTTGGGTTGACCAGTATCTTGAGAATGGAATTTAGTAGATGGAAACTATGCAGAAGCCTGTCATAAAGATATATATAGAAATAATTGAAATGTATGCATTCCAAAGTAAATGACCATAATAATAGTCGATCACTATAAATAATAGTTGAGAAAATCAGATATAGTACTCCTAGAGATTGATGATGATGATGTATTAGTTTGCATTTAAAAAGACCACAGAATACAAATTCTATTTATGACTGGCTCGGCAGAGCGACTCAGTAAAGTGGTCAACGGAGTGGTTCAGTAGAGTGACTCAGTAAAGTGGTTCAACCGAATGGCTCAAAAGAGTAGTTCAGCAGAGTGGTTCAACAATGTAGGTCAGCAGAGTGGTTCAGTAGAGTGTTTCAACAGAGTGGTGTACTAGAGTGGTTCAGAAATGATACTCAACAGAGTGGTTCTGTAGAGTGGTTCAGCAGAGTGGGTCAACAGATTGGTTCTGCATAGTGTTACACTTCAAACAAGAACTGTAGAATACTTAGACTAACATTTACCTTTGTAGTAGAATCTGTTAACTTGTGTCCAGGTTCTTGTGGACTTGAGATAGCTACAGCTGGCTGCGGTGGAGGAAACTGAGCCTTGTTTTTCTCAGTCATATTTCTGGAATATTCAAGAACTGTTGAAGATAAAATGATCATGATGTTATAAATGCTTATTTTATGGGTTTGTGTAATAAATATACTAAACATGTACTGAATGAAGAACTCATATACTGTTTATAGAGTCAATATAATAATATATATATACGGTAATATACATATGATAATATGTATATTACCAACTTAATTTTGAGCAAAACCCATTCTTACTGCTGTCATTAACTTCTATCAGATATGTTATGGACCCTTACATGGCTACCACGCCCCCAACAAAGGCTGTGTCCTTGTACATATATATGTGAGGCGGAGTTGATGGAACAGCTTGTCTAAAAACGTTTCATTTTGGTCTCTTGACATGTAACTTCTCATAGCTGACAGAACCGGGGAGTTTCACTTTCTGATGGAAATTACCCACAGATGAGTATGTGGAATTGGCATCCAACAGTTTCAACAATGAGTGTTCCAATTGTTTGACCAACAGAAAAGTGTGGCCCTGAAATTAATGTGTAAGTGGCTGAGCATTCCACAGACATGTTTGTATATATATATATATATATATATCATTATCATCATTGTCGTTTTAACTTCCGCTTTCCCTGTTAGCAAGGGCTGGATGGGTCCATATAGACCAAATCAGTACTACAGTGGAGCCATTGATCTCATCGGCAATCCAGGGACCTGTGCGCTTATGTATGGTCTCACGTTCCATCAAGTGCTCAGGAGCAGTTGTCATGCCTTTGACACAACTGAGGGTCCCTCCAACCCTTGTTTGGCAAGATTTCTACGCCAGGATGCCCTTCCTATCATCAACCACTTTACAATGTGTACTGGGTGCGTTTATTGTGTAGATTCCAACACTACGGATGTTGTCATGCCCTTGACACGATTGCAGGATCATCCCTCTATATATATCCGAGTCTTCCTTTATTTATACTGTGTCTGCTATTGAAACGTTAGTTCGTGTCTTGATGGAAGATAATATTAGAGAAAAACAATGAAGAATGACATGATGCTGAATGAAATCAAAAGCAATATATACAAATACACACACCGACCACAACTAAATATGGAATGATATGCGATGGGGGCCCCCCACAGTCCGGGCGGTCAGAGCGGAGAAGGCGTTTCCCCGGAGGACAAGGGAGACGCGCTGGAAAAGCCACTCCAACTCGCGGGGCTCACACCTTCGGCTGGGCAGCTCAGCGCCTACGGTGGTGAGTAGGGATGTAGCCCTAGGGCCAAGGACACCAGAAGTCTCCACTGCCAGGGGTACAACCTTAAACCTGTTGGGGAGCGACCGGTATTTGAAGAGTTTAGCCTCCTCGGCCCGACGTGCAGCGGAACCCGGGTTAATGGCAGACTGCACCAGGTTGCGGCCGCAGAAAGTGTTTGATGACTCTGATAAACAGGCGAAAATTCAGATTAACAAGACTCACTATTTAGTATTAATAAATTGAATATACACACATATATATATACACACATGTTTGAGTGTACATTAATGCCGGGTTGTAGATTTATATTTATAGGTATATAAATACATTTACTATATATGGCGACTCCATATATATAGTAGAAGGGTAGATTGAATTTTATTTTACAGTCCAAAAATAGTGAAAGTAAGTTGGAGATGTTTTGTTGATGTCACCGACCGTTCTCGTGGAAACACTGTAATTCCATTCAAAATTGATGGATTCACCAGACACCGGTTTAATCTGTTATTTGGGCTTCATTTGTGGGATTAGGAGAATGAGTACAGTGTTTCCGAAGAACGATCGGCGACATAAGCGAAACAATATTTTCCAATTACTTTTTTTACTGGGTAAAATCCTATATACATAAAATAAGACTCCCTCTCTCTCTCTCTCTGTATATATATATATATATATATATATATATATATATATATATATATATATATGGCATACATGACTTTTAGCGGTCGCAATAATGAAAGTAAATTTATTTTCATTTTCGAACGTCGTGTTTACATTTTGTGTGTGTTTAAACGAAACATGCTGGCGACGAAGCTTCTTCTTTGCACGGCTCCATGTGTTCTCTATGAGCTGTGTGTGCACATCAGGATCCGCAGGATCTACAAAGTTCCGTTCGTGCACCACAACATCATGAACGTAAATCCCACCTTCAATTTCCTCAATTTTCGAATAGGAAGCCCAACCATCAGAGATGATGCGGCTGCCTGGCAAAATCCCTGCTGAATGATGGGGACGAGAGTCACAGCTTCGATTTGGGACTTCGACAAGGCAGCAGCGTCCAGAATGTCGGACTCACCATTCTGCAAGCATCATTACAAGATTACTTCGGTATTGAGTACTCTTCTCTCAACCGTCAACTACACACACACATATATATATATATATAATCAGTTAAAACGACAGAGGCTCTGATTTTGTCTTTAATCTCAGTAACTAATTTAGATCTAAACACACACACAAAATGTAAACACGACGTTCGAAAATGAAAATAAATTTACTTTCATTTTTTAAACCGTTAAAAGTCATGTATGCCTATATATATACATAAACTAATATGTATGTGATGAAACACAGATACCAACACATCTGTATATATATTGCAAAAGAAATACATATATATATATATATATATATATATATATATATATATATTCATAGCGTAGCATTGACTCTTTGTCGGTTTCTGGTCGAAATAAATTATCAAAAATATTTTTTCTTTCTACAAATCACAGAATTATACACAACATTTATATATGCATAAATACATAAAGGTTAAAGTATATAGCTCAAGTGAAAACACAATTTTCGCACAACACTTACAGATGACAGAAGAAACGGGATATCAGAATAAATAAAGTAAAGAAATACATAGAAATATATACCAAATGAGAAAACAGCCAATCAACGACTCAATTATCGAGCATGCTTGCTTAAGAAATCTACCGGAAGCTTTTCCGTATAGTTTTAGCATGTAAGTATTTTATTGGTTGATATGAGTTGACGCATGCGTATAATCAAATGAACGTTAGACCTGCTACTAAGCAGAGGTGTGAGTTACGACTGTCTAAGAACAATATCATTGATATTAGCTTGTGAAAACTAAACAACTCAAGTAGTTTGCAGTTTTTCTTTGCAAAGAAGTGGAGGAAAAGGGAAAAAGAGATGAGTCGTAAGTTTCAATGGTTTAAGCTTTAATATTGTAATATTTTATTCATATTTTACTCTAGCTTGTATTGATATTTCTTTCTTTCTTCTAAATGATAAATCTCCAACCGCCATGTTTTGTACTACATTATTAGGTTTGTGCTTTTTTCTCTTGGTGTATTTCTATCTTTCTCGCTATTATATATCCCCTTCATTGTGTATATACACATACATACCTACACACATATATTGTATTCATCTATATGTATTTATAGTTGTTTTTGTAAAAATACAGAGTATGGGAATTTAATAGGCTATTACTGTGATTTGTATGATTATATATATATATATATATATAGTGTGTGTGTTTGTTGAACCAGGGTACTAAAAGGCTGGAATTTTCTTTACAGTAAGCAATTTTGTTTGAGAACATTTGATACTATTTACATATATATTGTGTGTGTGTTTATTTCTTGTAGCCGCAATAGGTTTTCTAACTCGTGGCTGGGTGTATGTAGTGGCTTATCTGAATATATTTTTCGCTGTCTTTCATTTCGTGTTATGTACACACCCTAATCGGCGAAAACTTCAGAGATAAGACATTCACTTTGTTTTTAAATTTTCCATACAACAAATGCAACGTGCACTAGATATTTATGTGTGTGTACATGTGTACATCTCTATATGTCTGTGTATGTTTAGCTTTGCATAGAACAAACGTCATCTGTATTTTAAACGTCGTTTGTTGTGCTTAGAACAAATGTCATTTTTATTCACGAAATTTGAAGATATTAAGAAATTCAGGCTACATTTGCATAACAAATTAAAATAACAAAACAGCCCCCAGTTAGTTTTATCATATTTAATGAGTGAAGTTAAGGAATATATATCCGAATGTACACAATGTCACAATTTTTTTTATTTTACTTTGGTAATAAGATCAATGCTATCAGTACTTTAATGGTTGATTAGATCGACATCACAGTATTTTTTTACTGATTATTTTATCAACCTCGACATTCTGAACTCAGAATGTAAAGGGGAGTTTCGCTTCTCTATCAATTTTATCATCCATCGCCCTCGGTGGGTTTATGTATGTGTGTGTGTGTGTATATATATATATATGTGTGTGTACTGAGTATGAAGTACCTTACGTAATTAACTTTGGATCTGAGTATGTATAAACTGAATGATCTCATCTTCATCACAACTTCTGAAATATATTTTTCTGTGAGTCTGTTAGCTTGCCTAAAAAACTATTAGAGGGGAAACTCCGGTGCCCCTTGAGTTGTGTGATTGATGATACGTCTTCTACCACTTTTTTCTTTCCACCTATTTTTATATAATTTTTTCTTTAATCAAAATTTAATTATATAGCATATTACTTCTATATAAGATTGTCAAATACGAAAAACTTTTGGAAAAGAATAGTTTTTTCGTTTTTTTTTCCGTGCTATTAATTAAACTTACCTCCTAATATACTGCAAAATACTTTTTTTTCTCGGAAAAGAGAGGGGGACCATCGGCACCACTCCCATCCAGTTTTCTTTGCCGTTTTATTGGGGTTTTTTTTTTCTGTGCTACCAATTATTCTTACCTTCAAACATGCGGAAAAGGATTTCTTCCCCAGAAAACGGAGGGGACTCTCGGGCACCACACCTCCGTTTTCCGGGGAAAAAGTCCTTTGCCGCATATTTGGAGGTAAGATAGTTGATAGCGCACGAAAAAAACAAGGGAAAGGAAACGGTAAAGAAAACTCGTGGTAAGGAGGTGAAAAGTCCGAAGGTTTCCTCCTCCCTTTTCCGAGGAAAAAAGTAGTTTGTGCCACATTAGGAAGTAAGTTTAATTGATAGCACACGAAAAAAACATTTCCCAATTAAATCAGTGGTATAATACCAATTTTTTAAAAGATATATCTAGGAAGGAAGTAAACTAACAGTATCAATACTGACAATCTTGCATGAGAAAGTTTTGTCTCTAGTCCGTTTTTGATTTTTGACAATCTTAAAAAATGAACCCAAAATACTGTGTTCTTTGATCTTGTAATTTCCTTGACTTTATTGTTTATGAATTACTAAAGGAATAGTGAAGCCCACTCAAATTTATATGTTTTTAAAAAATCCAAGAGTTTTAATGTTTTTTTCGTTTTCTGGGCAGCATTGCTAAAGTGTTATCAATAAATGTATGTAGTGGTCAACGAGTGTGTAATCATGGTTTATAAATAAGAATCGGATCTAGAATCTTTAAATGATCAATACTATAATTAGCAGGTCTTCAGTTAACTTCATATCTTTATCACAGCCAGGGCTAAGTCGAATGCGGTGAAGAAGGCCTTAACTATATTTATTTTTTGTTGCTCGTTGATCGCCATAACTCTCTTCTATTGTGGTTAACTAGCCATGCTTTGTTTACGTTAATTATGAGTTGTTTACGTTAATTATGACAACATATTTGGTGGATCCGCCTGAGATATTAAGAACGTTTCACTGGATAATACAATACACCGTGTCTACTGTACTGTCTAATTTCATTATTGAATATTTTCACTTATTAATAATTTAGTTGGCCATCATTCGTCTCAGGTCTAAACGACATGAGCAATTACTTTGGCAGTTTCTATACCAGAAATAGTTTATTTTCGTTTTCGTAGTCGCAAACTGATCAGATACATTTGTGTGTGTCCAGCAATCCTTGTGATGACTGCCTGTCATTCTTTACATAGTTTAGACTTAAAACGAAAGATCATTGTTTTATTTGGAAATTTTACTTCGTCTCAGTTTGTGTTTTGGTTCTGAAGCGTTGAAGAGCCATTTTAGCCATAAAAGTAAACAGGAACACACACACGCGTACAGTTTTATTCACTTCAGAGTGTTAAAAGTTTCGTTGCACTTCTATCATCTAATCACGAATACGGTTCTCTTTTGAATCAAAATATTTTACAGAATATTTATTTATGAGATGACTTAATAGTAACATCTGTCGTTCGTAAACATTCCATAACTTATGGAACAATCTTTTCAGAAGCAAGTAGACATGACGGAATGTTTAAGTTAAGAAACTATATGTGGGCGGCAACAACTGAAAGTTTTCTTTTTTAAAACTGTTTTCATTCTTTTTACAATTGTGCCATGTCATCTACTGCTTACCTCATCATTTTTGGAGGATTTGGGTGGAGTTTAAAACGAGAGACCTTTCATACACACAATTATACTCTCTCTCTCTCTCTCTCTGATGGTGGTGGTTTTAAGCTAACACGTCTGCTTCATTGTGAAGCTGGCACTGTTTTGTCTAAATCAAATGTTCTCATCCCATTTTGCCCCCCGAAATTACGAAACGCCCCTACCCTATTTTTCCATTTTTCAATATACTACTGATTTTGATTTCAGTAGATTACTGGACCAAATCAAGTTATAGAATCTTTTAAAAGATCTTTAAAAAATACTCGTACGAATTAAATACAAAAAAGTTTCAGTCCAAAACAAAAGCAAGCTATTTCAAATTATATATTTTTGAAAAATAGACGTGAAAGATTTGATCTCAGTCGAAAAAGCTTTTTCTTTCAAATTCTATATTTCACTGTTAGCTGTTGTGATATTTTGAGTGGATAGACAATTCTACAATTCAAACTGTACAAAAGATGCAAAATATAAAGAATTTCTTACCTTTCTCTTGAATCACAAAATTCAAGGGAAAAATAGTACCTTGCAAAATAAAGTGCCTCGATCACAAAGTTAGTTGCAACAAATGAATTGAGATGCTTAGTGACAGTGAGCAAACAATATCTATATCCCTTATATATATATATATATATATATATATATATATATATATATATATATATATATATATACACACACATAGATAGATACATACATGCGCATGCACACTAACACACACAAACACAAAAACAAACTTGTGTGTGTGTCTGTATGTGCCTTGTTTTTGGTACAGAAAGAATTTTGCCTCCAGTTTTTATTGCCGGGTCAAAGGCCACTGCTCTTTTCAACAACGCCATATATCATCATCATCATCTTATGTCCGCTTTTGCCTGCTTGCAAGGGTTGGACGGGTCCTATTCAACACAGCATCTCTCCACTTGTCACGATCCTTCGTCATCTCCTCAGTGAGTTTCAGCGATCTGAGAACTGCTCTCACCACCTCCACCCATGTTTTTCGTGATCTACCTCTACTGTCTCTTCCTTCCACTGGGACTTCTTGGCACATTCTTCACCCAGCGGTCATCTTCCATGCACATCACATGTCCATACCATCTCAGCCTTCTCTCCTGCACACCACAACTTATCCCTCTTATACCCAGTTTCTTTCTCAACTTGTCTATGCTTGGTGGTTAACGCACATTGACATTGCAATCCAACGGAGCATACTTGCTTCATTTCTCTCCAGCCAACGCATATCTTCTGCAGTTGATGCCCATGTCTCACTACCATGCAGCATCGTGCATCTCACACAGGCATCATATAATCGTCCTTTCATACGCAGGGAGAAACCCTTCTTTGTCAACAGAGGAAGCAGCTCCCTAAACTTCTTCCAACCCGTCCTTATTCTAGATACTATGGCCTCGGAACACCCCACTCCCATGCTAATCTGATCACCTAGGTACCGGAAGCTATCAACCACTTCTATAGAACCCACCCTGCATTGGAAAAATGTGTCTATCATTCCCAACTTTCCCTGTACATCTACTGCATACGTAGTTTTCCCTACCTGTTAGTTTGCCTGCTATCCCACTACATCTCTTGTGTACCCAAGATCTGCATTGCGTACATTTTATGGAATTTATGCCAGTTCCTTTCCTACATATCAAACATGGCCATTTCCCTGATGGAATCAGAGTATTGTCCTCTCTTCTATTTATCAACAATTTAGCTATTTTCCTCTCTTCTATTTATCTTCTATTTAGCTATGTTCACTCTCAGTCCTCTTGCTTCCAACTGCTGTTTCCATAGCCAGAATTTATTCTCTAGCTCCTCTACTGATTCTGCTATAAGAACCAGATCATCAGCATAGAGAAGTTCCAATGATAAGCCAGTCTTAAACTCCTCTGTTATGGCTTGGAGGACTATAATGAACAAGAGCGGGCTGAGGACCGAACCCTGATGTACACCTATTTGTATCTGGAATTCCTCACTAAACTCCATTCCTATTCTCACTTTACTGACAGCACCCCTGTACATAGCTTGCACTGTCCTCAGAGAGAGAGAGACAGAGAGAGTAAGAAATGTGTGTGTTTGGTACACGTCTATCTATCTATCTCTCCTATCTCTCACCATTGGTGAGATCCATCTGCTGTCAACACCCTTCTAACGGAGGGTTGGGCATGCCGTGGCTGATGATATGCAAACACGCGCTGAGGCTACGCCATCTCCAGGTATTCCTGACCGGTGAACCAGTGTGGCTGTCGTTTGTGAGACAAGCTCTTCCACAATTCGTCTCACTAACAGAGCTGCAGTCCTGGGTCAAGCGAAGACCGAAAATGGGTGCCTGGCACCTCGAGTGCCTTCAGGCGCTCACAGACCTCTACCAAGCAGATACGGCAATCAGCGGATTAGTGGAGGACAAGTGCAACAACATTCTCGGGGAAACTCTAGGCATCGAGGAGGACGATTCGTCCAGGGCCTATGGATAACTTCTAGAGGTCTCTGGCCTGGCAGTGCTACCGAGGAGCTCTATTAGTTTGAGACAAAATCTACAGGCATGGACACCCTAGCAGAGATCCTGCCAAAAGGATCTGTCCAAGATGCGAGCAGGACATTGAAATCGTTCTGCACGCAATTGTTCAGTGCCCAGAGTTACTGACCTGTGGAATTATGTCACGTGTGGGACACATCCAGTTGTCAGCCGAGTCCATCGTGAGGATCACCCCGCCGCCTTCATTTAAGAATGAAGGAGAAGCGGTTTTCCTCTGTCTGGTGGCTATGACGAAAGAGGTAATATGGTGGACGAGGTTAAAAGGACTGAGGGCAAACACCTTTCTCTCCAGACAACAACTTATCCCCTTCTTTACGTACCACTTCAGAAGGAAGGTGAGAGTGGAGAGAGAGGTGCTACACCCCAGTAAATTCGCTGAAAGGTGAGTGAATGGGCTTTCTCTGTATATAAACCTGTAGGTTGAGGAGGATAAACAGAGGGAAGACAGGAACACCCACAAAACGTGTTCCTGGTGTTGAGGGTTGTTCTATTCACGGGGTGTAAAACGACCCTGCAGTAACGTTCCCCCCTACTGGGGATTTCAATTGTTATTTTATTATATATAGTTTATTGTTATTTATTAATGTTAAAGTTATATGATTTTTATGTAAAACCCCCGCTGTCACGTCTTGTAATGTCCCATTTTTGTACACCCCTGTGGCAAATAAAGAAAGATATCTATCTCTCCAACAGGGGGCTCAAACATGCGGCCCGCAAACTACTTTTATATGGCCCATGGTAGAACCAATATTTCAGATTCCATTATAACTGGTGAAAATAAGGCGATGAGCTGGTGGAATCGTTAGCATACCTGGCGAATCCGTTTTTTCGTTCCGAGTTCAAATTCCGCCTATCTCAACTTTGCCTTTCATCCTTTTGGGGGTTGATAAATTAAGTACCAGTTGTGAACTGGGAACAATGTAATCGATGGGACCCTAAACCTTAAATTTCATGCCTTGTGCCTATAGTAGAAATGATTATAACTGGTGAAAATCATCACCCACCACGTTTGGCTCAGTGCTTCTCCTCCAGGACGTCATGGCCCTTTTATGTCCTTGAGTTTGAGACACCTCTTCTACACAGACACACACACACACATATACACTTTACTTTTTTTCTGTCTCTGGACTACGCCCATGTTGGAGCATCACCTTGGTAAGTTATGGGGGAGTCAACAAACCAACAAGCATTGGTGGGAGGGCAAACACAAACGCAAAGACACACAGACATATATACATATATACGACGCGCTTCTTTGAGTTTCGGCCTATCAAATCCACTCACAGGGCTTTGGTCGGCCCGGGCAGTAGGACTGAACCCGGAAACATGTGGTTGGGAAGCAAGTTAATCAAGTTAACAATGAAAATAAAAAGAACAAAGTCAAGTTACTTTATAACTTTGTTTTTATTTTGTTGTTTTTATTTTTATTGTTAATTTAATACCTAATATCTGACTCTGTATCTAAAGAATTAATTCGGCGAAACACAGAACTTCTCTATGGATTTTACAAGATTACATTGAGTACTATCTACGGTGTGGACCCTACCACCAGAGGTAGACCAGACTGAAAAAAGAAAAAAAGTATATATATGTGTGGGTCTGTGTGTGTGTAATATATGATATATATATATATATACATACATACATACATTTACCTATGTATATAGCTATGCATTTATACATTTGTATATATACATGCATTTATATTTAAGTGTGTAAGGATGTTGACATGATTTATGTTTTTTTTTTGGTAAGGAGAGATTTTTGCCTCCAGATTTTATTACCTAGGGAGATTAAATACCACAGCTCTGGCTGAAAGCTGACCAGGTTCTCAAACTCATCAAACACCAACGCCGACTTGTGTGTGTGTATATATGTGTGTGTGTATGTATGTATATGTATACACCCACAGCTTTCATCACCATTGCTTCTTTTTCTTGTCGTTTCTGTTGTTCTTGTAACTGTTGTAAAAGTTGACATCCTTATTTTCATTTTCTTTGATTTCTTTCATTATTCTTTTATCTCCCTAGGGAATTTGTTGACAAGCTTTTATTTATTTTCTTCGTTTTCTTCATTCAAATGCATCAATATATTGTTTTTATATCTATAGATGTTGATTCATTTGTAACCTGTGCCTGTTATTATTTATTGTATGTATGTATAGATTTGCAGGACCACTTTAAGCCGAGCAGAACCCACCCCACCCCTCTCTAGAGAGTGATTGATAGGAAGCGAGAAAGAGATATTAGAGGAAAAATCGACCCCAGTACTGGACTGGTACTAAATTTATTGACTTTGGTACTGGACTGGTATTAAATTTATCAACTTCAACAGGAAGAAAGGCAAAGTAACCCTCAGTGAGTTTGGAACTGAAAGTACAGAGAGCCAAAACAAATATTGCAAAGTATTCTATCTGACATTCCAATGACTCTGCTAATTTTTTGCTTGTTGTTATTCATTACTGCAGACCAATTGAAAGTTCTGACCAATAGAAATATGCAGTGTGTATCCTGGATTTTAGAATAGGTATACTATATTCCTGTAAGAAGTGATTAAAAGTGTTGGCATGAGGGATGGAATCCAGCTATCAAACACTGCTGCAAAACCCTTCTCCAATCCATGCCAGCATGGGAAAAATGGACATAAAACTAATGACAATGATGATTCTGTGTCCAACTTATGATGTAACTGCTTAGATATGTCCTAATTTCTGCAATGCAATTCCTATCTCTGTGTTAACCCTTTTCATACCCAAAACCACCTGTATGAACACTTGATACCTCAAATCACCTGATATCATTCATATCTCTGTATTAACCCATTTGTTATTAAACTACCTGAAACCACTCCTGTTTCCATGATACACACCTTTTTATTCTCAAAGGTTTATATTTATCTAAAAATCTGCCATCTTAATTTTATGTAAAAACCTTTGCTGAGCTCTTTTAAATACTAGCTTAATGAAAGTTCTTTCCACATTTTTGATTATTTTCAAAATTATTTGAAAATCTAAGGCAGTCTATCATTAGAAATGTGGTAACAGAAAGGGTTAACCCTTTAGCATTTACATTACTCTATATTATCTATTGTATTTTCATGGTAAAGGCTTTATCTCATATAATTATCTTACATCATATTGAGTCTATGAGATTTTGATGTTATTTATTTTAAGAACAATACCTTAACATGAGTGTGAGTGGCCAGTTAAAGCCAGTTTGAACAGAAAGAGGTGAGAGAATTCTGGTTGGATATGGCCAGTTTAAATGCTAAAGGGTTGAGTCACTTTGCAGCAAGATGACTCTCCACCAAAATCTGTTTTTGTTGTTGTTTAGCCACAGGTCAGTATTGATTACATTATCTACTGAATCCTTCCTATTTTGAAATAGAGGAAGGGAGCTGCAATAGAAGAATATTTGGGCACAAGTGGTGAGAGAAGATTTTAAAATGCTGAACCCCACAAAAGAGATAAAGAAAGTACATAACAAATGGAGGGAGAGTTGTGCTGGAAAAGGCTCATCAAGCCCATGCAAGCATGGAAAAATGAACACCCTAACTACTAAGCCACATGATTTCACAGAGGGCTCCTCCCACATTTGTTCAATCCACTAAGAGCTTACAAAACAGGTGATAGCAGGTTTACCACATCATAGCTCTTTTATATTTTGGTTTACCTACATAATGTATTTAAATAATTGTTTCTACTTTAGGCACAAGGCCAGAAATTCTCCCAGTATATTACTGGTATTTTATTTTATCGACCCCTTAAGGATGAAAGGCAAAGTTAACCTCGGCGGGATTTGAACTCAGAAAATAAAGGGCCGTAACTCTATGCTGTAAAGCATGGCATCCGACCCTCTACCGATACTGCCAATCCACCGCCATATTTAAATAATATTCTTGAGAAAGGTATTGACATTACAGCACTTGGGTACATTTTAAAATTCAAAGAATTGTTTGCTATTGTTTAACCACATGAGTGCTTTGGTTAAGCAGATTTATGTATGTGAATTTATATCTGCCCAGTCTCCAGAATGTCTGCTTAGAGACACACCCATAATTTATTGAAAACTGATACTGGATAATTTTGAAATGTACAGCTTGTGAGGTAGTGAGGATGATGAGTGGAGGAATTCTCTGAGGATTGAGTGGCTAACAGTTGGTGAGTGTGTGTGTGTGTTTACTCCAGTCTAGACTAAATCTAGTTATTTCTCTCCTCCCTTTCCCATGTCTATATATTTGTATTTATTTTGTTTACTCAGCAAAGAAGGCTGTTGGTTTATAGTGGGTATAAGAAGCAAACTTAATTTTCAGCAGATGTTAGAATCATCACCATTTAACATCTATTTTCCATGTTTGCATGGTTAGACAGGTTTCACGCGATGAGACAAATTAGTTTCTACAGCTGGATGCCTTTCCTAATGCCAACCACATTACAATGTGGACAGGATGATTTTTATCGTGGCACCAAAATGACTGTCTGACAGGGTGGACTGGGTACTTTATCATTGGGGCACCACCATGATCAACAGGGAATGAAAATGGAATATCAATTTAAAACATGGATTGAAGTACACCAAAGTTGCTTTCTTCTGGAATCTGGTTATGCAATCTTCACTATTATTTTTCATCATCATCATCCTTGCATAGGTTGGATGGGTCTTTTCAAGCATAACATTTGTCCACAGGCTGTGTTCGTTTGCCATCTCTGTTCAGGTTTTCCTTGGTCTTCCTCTATTGCACCTACCTTCGATAGGGAACTCCTGGCACATCTTCACTCAATGATCATTCTCTTTATGCATCACATGTCCACACTAGAACAGTCTTCTTTTGGAAGAGGCAGGCTCCTTTGGTGAGAAGATCCATCTGCTGCCAACACCCTTCCAACGGAGGGCTGGGGATGCCGTGGCTGACGATGCGCAAACACGCGCTCAGCTGCGGCATCTCTACGTATTCCTCATCGGACAACCGGTGTGGGCCCCATTCGTGAGGCGAGCCTTCCCACGACTCGTCTTGCTGACCGAGCTGCAGTCCTGGGTCAAGCAAAGACCGAGGAAAATGGGCGACTGGCACATCGAATGTGCTCAGGCGCTGACAGCCCTCTGGCAGGCGGACCCGACGATCAGTGGAGACTCCACTTCATCATTCTATAGAGCGTTGATCCGCAGCAAGTGCGACGACGCGGTCGGTGAAACTCTAGACGTAGAGGAAGATGAACTGGCCAGTCTGTTCGGTAGGACCTTCCGCCCGGGACCGATGGACAACTTCCAAAAGTCCCTGGCCTGGCAGTGCTACCGAGGAGCTCTACTAGTTCGAGACAAGCTCTACAGACATGGGCGCCTGGGCAGGGACTCTGTAAAAAAGATCTGTCCGAGGTGCGTGCGAGACGAAGAAACCGTCGCGCACGCATTCATACACTGCCCGGGAGTCACCGACCTGTGGGGCTATGTAGAATGACTATTGTCGCGGGTGGGACCAATCCGGTTGACCACCGAGTCCATTGTCATGATCAAACCGCCACCCTCCTTCAAAAACGAAGGAGAGGCGGTTTTCCTTTGTGTGATAGCTATGGCGAAAGAGGTTGTATGGTGGACAAGGTTGAAAGGGCTGAGATCAGACACCTTTCTCTCCGGCCAACAACTGATTCTTTTTTTCAAATACCACTTTGGAAGAAGAATGAGGATGGAGAGAGAGGTACTGTACCCCAGCAAGTTTTATGAAAGGTGGGTGAAAGTGGCGAGAATGCCCCGAGTGAATGGGCTTTCTCTCTATATCAGCCTGTAGGTTGAGGAAAAGGAGGAGGAGAGGAAAGGAGTACAAACTCTTTGTACTCCTGGAGATGAGGGTTGCACATTTTTTGGGGGGTATGTGTTACCCATATGAACTGTCTCCCCCTATTGGGCAAAATCGACTAATTTTTAAATTGCATTTGTGATAATATTTTACACGTTTTTATTGTATGTAAACTTCCCCCTTTGTATTTGTCCCCTTCTTTTGTGCCCCTGTGGCTAATAAAGAAACATATATTAGATTAATCTTATAAATAGTTTCTCTTTCAGTTCATCCCTGCTTCCCTGTTCATACACATTAACATCACACATCCACTTAAAGTTACACAGTTATTAGGCATTAGGTTGTGTGACATTCATATCTTTCTGTAAATCTTTATCTGAGAACTAGATAAATTTTATTTCAAATAGTTTTTTTACTCTTTGGATACTAAACTGTCCCTGATTCTATGATATGAATCTGTTTGTTTTAAAGTGGGGTCAATTCTTCCTCTGTATCTCATTCTCACTTCCCCTCTATCACTCTCTCTCTCTTTCTTTTTCTCTGGAAGACATTGGCTATGTTCAGACTTAAGGAGAGATAGGCTCCATCAAGAGTTACAGGTCCATACATAAGTATATCTGTAGAATATTTAATTAGCCCCTTGATCAAACAATTGAAACTGTCATTCATTCATATAAACTCATATAAACAATGAGAATAGAGTGTCTATGTATAAACGTCTATTGTAATTATACTGTATAAATATTCTTTAAAATACTAGGTGGAAACCAAAGAGATAAAGCCCGGCAGAAAAATTTGAAAAAGCAAGAAGAAGTTCGAAAAAAAGCTACAGCTGATAAGAAAACTGGTAATAAAGGAATGACACTTGAAGAACGGAGATATCGGTAATGATTTAATATCGGTCTATTTATCTGTTGGTTATATTGTACCTTGTCAGGTGGTAATGATTTAATATTGGTCTGTTTTACTGTAAAGTGGTCATTTTGGTGCCATGACAACGAGCGCCCAGTTCACAATATAAAGTGGTCATGTAGTTGTCATAACAAAAAGTGCCCAGCCCACACTGTAAAGTGGTCATGCAGGTGTCACAGCAAAAAGCACCCAGTACACGCAGTAAATGTGGATGGCATTAGGAAGGGCATCCAGCCATAAAACCCTAACCAAAATCAGTTCTGTTTAAGCACAACATGGTCATCCGACATGGCTTGTCTCACAATGGACAGCTTGTCTAACTTGTGCTAGCATGGAAAATGAACGTTAAATGGGGGTGGTGATGATGATGGTGATATATAATCATCACCCTTTTACACCTATTTGCCATGCTTGTATGAATTAGACAGGGTGTCATGTTCTGCGGTTTGGCAGACAGATCAGATGGCTCTGTCTTTTTCATACATTCTTGGGCATCCAGATGTAGGATACCTTCGAAACAAAGGGTCAGGAGGACTCTTCAGCTGTCAGACAACGACATGATAAAATGCACTCAGTATAGCAAGGAAATATATGTAAGCAATATGTGGGCTTCATCTGTGAGGTCAATAGCTCTGCTTGAGTATTCACTAGGTCTGTTGCAACCTGTCCAACCTTTGTAAGCAGGATAAACAGTCGTTAAATGATATATATATTCATCATTTACCATTTTAGGTCTATTGCTTGCAGGGGTTAGATAGGTTGTCACATGTCAGATGACCACATATTGCTCATATGTTCCATTTTGGCATGGCTTCTACAACTGGATGCCCTTCCTACTGCCATCTGCTTCACAGCATGTACTGTGTGTGTTTTATTGTGACACCAATATATGTAAAACGGTTGACTTAAGCATTGGGAAAATTTGAATTTTGTCTGTCCCAATTCAAATAGCCATGATAATAGTTGATTACTATAAATAATTAAGAAAATGAAGTACCTCTAGACAGAGGCACCTCTGTCCACTTTCTTTCATCTCCAGGGTTACTTTACATGAATTTCTTAATTATTCTTTATAATGATTGACTGTTACTATGGTCATTTGCGTTGGTGCACACACATTTCAAATATATATTTATATGCAGACATAACTGTGTGGTTAAAAAATTTGCTTTGCAACCATGTGGTTTTGACTTTCATTCTGTTGCATGGATCTTCAATTCAGTGTTCATGCCTACCCTTACCTATGGTCATAAATCTTGGGTAATGACTGAAAGAATATGATTGTGAATACACATGGTCGAAATAGGGTTCCTTCGAGGGTCTTTGGAGTAATGTTACTCAATATAGAGTGTAGCTTAGAAGTCACTCCAAGTAGAGTTGCTATTTCTTCAAATTGAGAGATCACAGCTCTGGTACTATGGGCATGTGGTTAGAATGTCATGGCAGATAATTGCTGAGAGATTTTACAGACAAAGTCAACTGGCAGCAGACCCAGAATAGACCATGAGCAAGATGGTTGGATAACATACTGAGCACAATTTATCTCACGTGAGGATCTAGCTGCATCATTTGGAGATGTTGTTTCTGATAAGACCCTCTGGAAGGTGTGCCTGAGGACTGTGCCCTTATCTCAAGAATATGTGGATAAAGAAGATCCAATTGCATGATGCCTTTGGGCAAGTATCTTCTACTTTAGCCACAGACTGACCAATGCTCTGTAAGTGAATTTGGTTGACAGAAACTGTAAGGAAAAATGTGTTTATATATATATATATCATCATCATCATCATCATCGTTTAACGTCCATCTTCCACGTTAGCATGGGTTTAGACGGGAATTGTCCCACTTGAGGCAAGAGTGGTTGTCTTGCTCACATAGGACTGTCTGGCGGGTTTTCTACGGCTGGATGCCCTTCCTAACACCAACCACGTTTACAGTGTGGACTGGGAGGTTTTTACCGTGTTACCTACACGGCCTCATTACAGCGTGGACTGTGTGTCTTTTTGTTGACACCTACACGACCTCATTTGTTTCGGACTGGATGTTGTGGTACCAACATAACTTTACATTGAAAGGGGTGGTGTGGATGGGGTGGGGGTAGTGGGATGAGGGTGTATTTTGTTAGAGGTGCCTACTGACTGTAGTAGGTTTCACTTTGTACTTAGGCAAGGCGGGTCTTCTGTATTACTACGTAGCGCCAAAGATCTCGGTCCAGTGACATTGTCTTGGAGAGATGTAAGTGTGTGAAGTCGGAATTTATCAAGTCGTCCCAAGTTTTTCTGGGTCTGCCTACTCTGTGGCTACCGTCTATTTTTATTGCCCTGCACTTTTTTATACAGCTGTCGTCTTTCATGCGCATCACGTGACCGTACCAACGTAGTCTTCTCTCGAGTAAACAACATCTGATCCCTCTTATTTCTAATTTTTCACTTAGTTCATTTATGCTTTGCCGTTCACGTATATTACTATTACACATCCAGCGAGCATGCAAGCTTCGTTCCTCTCCAGTCTGCGTATATCCTCAGCACACAATGTCCAGGTCTCACTGCCATGCAACATTGCTGTTCGTATGCAGGCATCATACAGCCTGCTTTTCATTTTTAGAGAGAACCCTTTAGCGGCTAATAGTGGTATAAGCTCTCTGAACTTTTTCCATCCAGTTCTGACTCTAGCTACTGTACTTTCAGAGCACCCTCCACCACTGCTGATTTTGTCACTCACCCAAGTAACGGAAGGTGTCCACTATTTCTATAGAACCATCTGTGCAATGGAATGAGCTAGTATTCTGTGGGCACTTGCTGCTACTTATTGCACCAGAGCACCGGCCACATATAAAATCTATATTCTTAGTTAGCTTACCTGTGATCCCACTACATCTTTTATGCACCCATACTTTGCATTTGGGACATAAAATGGAGTTTCTGCCTACTCCTTTCCTACACACTGAGCATGGCCATTTCCCGGATGGGACCGGTGCCCTATTTTCCTTCCTACAAACTAGAACTTTAGTCTTAGACAGGTTAATTTTAAGGCCTTTTGATTCTAGGCCATGCTTCCATGTTTGGAATTTCTTCTCTAGTTCAGCCATTGATTCAGCTATGAGTGTTAGATCATCTGCATATAGAAGTTCCCATGGGCAGCTGGTCTTGAACTCCTCTGTTATAGCCTGAAGGGCAATAATAAATAGTAGGGGGCTAAGAACGGAGCCCTGATGAACACGAACTTTTATGCTAAACTCTTCACTATATTCGTTGTTAATTCTAACCTTGCTGACTGTTTCTTTATACATGGCTTGTATAGCTCTCACAAGCCATTCCTCAACACCTAGTTTTCTAAGGGCCCACCAGATAATGGAACGGGGGACTCTGTCAAAGGCTTTCTCCAAGTCGACAAAAGCTAAGTATAGGGGTTTACTTTTAGCTAGGTACTTCTCCTGTAGTTGTTGTACAATGAAAAGAGCGTCTGTGGTACTTTTACCTGACACAATATATATATCTCTATCAAAACACCCCCCCGTGCAAGCGTGGAACACGGACGCTAAACCTGATGATGATGATGATGATGATGATGATGATATATATATATATATATACATATATGATGCTCTAGAAAGGAGCAACTATAGAGGAATAAAACTAATGGGTCAAGTTATGAAAGTGATAGAGTTATGAAAGTGATAGAGTTCTAGCCCGGCTAATTAGGGAAAGAGTCACACTAGACGAGATGCAGTTTGGTTTTGTGCCTAAAAGTACTACAGATTCCCTCTTCCTAGTAAGACAATGACAAGAGACGTTCCTAGCCAAGAATAAACCACCATATTTAGCTTTTGCTGATCTAGAAAAGGCCTTTGACAGAATACCTCGATCTGTTATCTTGTGGTCCTTAAGGAACACCAGATGTAGAATGGCTTTTGGGAGCAGTTAAAGCCCTGTACAGAGGAGCTGTCAGTAAAGTGAGAGTAGGAAAGGAGTTTAGTGAGGATTCAAGGTACAGGTAGGAGTTCATGAGGGTTCAGTCATAAGCCCACTTCTATTCATTATAGTTCTCTAGGCCATACCAGAGTAGTTTAAGACTGGCTGTCCATGAGAACTTCTTTATACTGACGATCTGGTTCTTATAGCTGAATCCGTAGAACTAGAGAACAAATTGAGACTGTAGAAACAGAATTTACAATCAAAACAGCTGAGAGTAAATTTTAAAAAACCTAAAGTGTTAGTAAGTAGGAAAGAAATTAAGACCCTGATCCCATCAGAGAAGTGGCACTATTTGATATGCAGAAAAAGAGTAGGTAGAAATTCTATATGATGTACAATGCAAATCTTGGGTACACAGGATGTGTAATGGGATAGCAGGCAGACTAACAGGAAAGGAAGACTTTGTATGTGATAGTTGCATAGGGATAGTAAGATAGGCAGAGATGCAATTAATCCTTCTCCAATCACATGAAGATCCATAGAAATGGCTGATATCTTGTTAAATAGGTGATTTAATTAGCAGTGGAAGAGGGTGCTCTGAGAGCATAGTAGCTAACATACAGGGAGGCTTGAAGAAGTTTAGAGAGATACTCCCTCTGTTGACAACAAAGGGTTTCTCCCTACGACTTAAATGCCAGAAGCATTGTAGGGAATCATGGGCAGTGACAGCTGAGGATATGCATAGGCTAGAGAAAAATGAAGCAAGCATACTTTGATGGATGTGCAGTGTTAATGTGAGAGAACGACAGTTTGGCTGAACTGAGAAAAAAAAGAGTTTAAGAAGAATCAGAAGTACAGCTCAAAAGAGAAGATTGTATTGGTGTGGACATATGATGTGCATGGATGATGATTGCTGGATGAAAACATAGAAGGAAGGTTCAGTAGAAGACTTTGGGTGATGTGAAAGCTGATCTCGAATTGTTGAAACTCATAGAAAAGATGACAAAGGAATTCAACAAGTGGAGAGATGCTGTGCTGAAAAAGATCTGTCCAACACATTCAAGCATGGAAAAACTGACATAAAAACAATGAAGATAATATACACACACACATATACATATATGTAGTTATATGTGTGTCTGTGTATATATATATATATACATATCTAATTAGAGAAAGGGTCAAATTAGATGAGATGCAGTTTGGTTTTGTGCCTGAGAAGAGTACAACAGATGCCCTCTTCTGAGTAATCAACTACAAGAGAGGTTCTTAGAGAAGAATAAGCCACTACACTTAGCTTTTGTTGACCTAGAGAAGGCCTTTGATAGAGTACCCCGATATGTCATCTGGTGGTCTCTAAGGAAACTAGGTGTAGAGGAATGGCTTGTGAGGACAGTGCAAGCTATGTACAGGGGTGCTGTCAGTAAAGTGAGAGTAGGTATGGAGTTTAGTGAGGAATTCCAGATACAAGTAGGAGTGCATCAAGGTTCGGTCCTCAGCCCGCTCTTGTTCATTATAGTCCTCCAATCCATAACAGAGGAGTTTAAGACTAGCTGCCCATGGGAACTTCTCTATGCTGATGATCTGGTTCTTATAGCAGAATCAGTAGAGGAGCTAGAGAATAAATTCTGGCTATGGAAACAGCAGTTGGAAGCAAGAGGACTGAAAGTAAATCTAGATAAGACTAAAGTGTTGATAAGTAGAAAAGAGGACAAAACTCTGATTCTATCTGGGAAATGTTCGGTATGTAAAAAAGAGTTGGCATAAATTCTATAAAATGTACACAATGCAGATCTTGGATACACAAAAGATGTAGTGGGATAGCAGGCAAACTAACAGGTAGGGAAAACTACATATGCAGTAGATGTACAGGAAAATTTGACAGTAGAAGTCGCAGTGATAGACATATTTTTCAAATGCAGGTAGGATCTATAGAGGTGGTTGATAGCTTCCGATACCTAGGTGATCAGATTAGCAAGGGAGGAGGGTGCTCCGAGGCCATAATATCTATAATAAGGACGGGTTGGAAGAAGTTTAGGGAGCTGCTTCCTCTGTTGATAAAGAAGGGTTTTTCCCTACAAACGAAAGACTGGTTATATGATGCCTGTGTGAGATGCGCGATGCTGCATGGTAGTGAGACATGGGCAGCAACTACGGAGGATATGCGACAGCTGGAGAGAAATGAAGCAAGCATTCTCAGTTGGATGTGCGATGTCTATGTGCATGAATGACCAAGCGTAGATGAGTTGAGAGAGAAACTGTTGTGTATAAGAAGGATAAGTTGTAGTGTGTGGGAGAGAAGACTGCGTTGGTATGGACATGTGATACGCATGGAGGATGACCGATGGGTGAAGAAGTGCCAAGAAATCCCAGTAGAAGGAAGACCAAGAAAAACATGGGTGGAGGTGGTGAGAGCTGACATCAGATCGTTGAAGCACACGGAGGACATGACAAAGGACTGTGACGAATGGAGAGATGCTGTGCTGAATAGGACCCGTCCTACCCTTGCAATCAGGGAAAAGCGCACGTAAAATGATGATGACGATGATCTACACACACACACACACACACATATTTGTGTGTGAGTTAAGCACATGCTTCTTTATATCAATATTTAAAGTAGTGTTTTTTTATGTTCTACATAATGTCCCACAATGTTACAGTTCAACAAAAATGATCAGTATATACTATACTTATAAAGTATGGCTTGGACATAGTAAAGATGTTTTTTTTTTAATCTTCTCTCGCCCATGCTAGTATGGAAAAAGTGGACATAAAAGTGAGATACACACATTCACAATACATATATATAGCCCCACCTTCCCCAACTCCTGATAGAGGCGTAAGAACACCATGTGTCGATCATTTAAACCAGCCGTATACGGCCTGAATTCTCTCACCTCTTTCTGTTCAAAATGGTTGTAACCAGCTGCTCATACTGATGTTAAGGTATTCTTTTCAAAATAAATAATATCAAAATCTCATAGATTTGATATTATGTGAAATAATTATGTAAGATAAAGCCTTTACCGTGAAAATATAATATTAAATATAGAGTAATGTAAATGCTAAAGGTTAAACTTGGCAACACCCACCCCTCTCCAGGTCTGAACACAGCTGATTTCTTCCTGAGAAGGATTGAAAGGAAGTGAGGAAGGGATATAGAGGAAGAATTGAACCCAGAACTGGATTGACACTTATTTTTTATCAACTTTAAATTAAATGGATGAAAGGCAAAGTTAACCACAGCAGGATTTGAACTTAGAAAGTTAGAATGATTCTTGAAAAGCGTTCATCATCATCATCATTTTATGTCTGCTTTTCCCAGCTAGCCTTTATAAATACCTTATTTCAAATTTGTGCTTATAATATTTAACCCTTTCAATACTGTATTCCTACTTTGTATTTTAATTAGTGGAAAGTGTGAGAAGGATTTACTACAATTATGATGATGATGGTAATTTGTAACAAAACAAAATGCTTCTCATATAAAATTATTTTGGAAAGTGGGTGATTTAGTTTCATAGAACCAGAGGTGGTTTTGAGTGGGTTGGTATCAAAGAGATTAATATTGAATTGATGATGTATTTTTGACTGAGTTAATTAGTTTTTCTTATATTAACTTTATCACTATTGATGTGTGTTTTTGACTGATGACTTTTATTAGTTTTCTAATATTAACTTTACCACTATTTTCTTATTTTAGAGATGCAGATATAATGAGGAAGAAACAAGAGAAGAACAAATCGGTGGACTCCTCTGCAACAACAGCCGCTGCAAAATAATATTTTGTCTAGAGCTATACATTGTGTGGCTCTCCCCTTTGCACTCTGTCACCTTTTCTCAAAGCAGCTCTAAGTAGTTTCTTAGGAAATTGGCTCTTGTCCACGCCTCCCCTCTTTCTCCCCTCTCTTCAAAATAAAACAATGATGTATTTTTCTTTTCTTTTTAGTGAATCAGTTATTTTACTTATTTACTCAATTTATAAACCTTCTTTTCCTCCCCCTCACCCACCCCCTGAAGTAACATAATACCCTGTAAATTAATTGGTACTATCTCTGTGCTGTGGTTTTCCACTGTTACAAAAAAAAAAAACCTTTGTGTTGCCAGACAGCCTAAAAACTCATGCCATTTATGTACATAAAAAAAACATCCTTCAAACTTTTTAATCTTACCAGATGATCATCGGTTGAATAAAATAAGTTCTCTTTAACTTTGCAAATACAGCTGAACCTTTCTAACCAGATTTTTTTCCCTCCTAAATATTTCTTCTTGTCTCCTTAAAATAAAAAAAAGGTGTGCAGATGAAACTATTTGCAGTTTTTCCTTTATTCATTCTCAGATTCCCAGTTGTCTGTCTTTTATCTTGACTTGTGTAATTCATTAAAATTGCATGGAATCTTGATAAAGAAAAAGGGTGCTGTTTAGGATTTTTAGTACCATAACGGCAATGTACAAGAAACTGAAAGAATGAATAAAAGATTGGAAATGGAGAGAATGTGTTCCATCTCCCACACAAAAGCTAGTTCTGAGCCACCTACAGATTTTGTTGAAAAAAAAAAAAAAGGCAAATTATTTCCACAAGAAGAAAATAGTATGACAGTAATGGGGCCACTCGTCTCATCTTTACCTAAAATAATGACATGACTGGAACCCTTGGTGTTATCTTTACATAAAACGACAAGACTGGAGTCACTAATCTCATCCTTACATAAAATGACATGACTGGAACCCTTATTGTTATCTTTACATAAAATGACAAGACTGGGGCCCCTAGTGTCATCTTTACATAAAATAATGACAAGACTAGATCCCCTATCATTAAAATATAAGAGACTAGCAAAACCTGTGCAGGTTTCAGCTTTAAAAACAATAAATGAATAGCTTGGAACATTCATTTATCATAGCATTTTATTCAACGTTTGCAATATTTGAAAGGTAATGCTTGTAAAATGGTTGATGAGAAATTGTGATGCTCCTATCTTAAATATTATATATTCTATTTTTACATTACTTGAGGTGACAGGTAACCTCAAGAAATATTCATATTGGACATTATTTCCCAATGTTGTTTTTTTCAAATCATCTATTTCTTATAAAATATTTTTTCCTCTGAGGAGCATTATTATTATTATTTCTTTAAGTAGAGAAGAAACTTCTCTACAATCTCTAATATTATCGTTTCTCTCTGAAAAGGGAGATCTTATCAAATTCAGTCAGTAAATAGAGTTGAAATTTTGTATATTTATTTTGTCCACATTATCAGCTAACTCTGTGTGGTGGTAGTGCTGGCACCACAACAAAAAACATCTAATTCACCCTATAAAGTAGTCATGCTGGTGCCACAAAAAAAGCACTGAATCTGCCCTGTAAGGTGATATTGCTGTTCATGATAAAATGCACCCAGTACATGTAAAGTGGTTGGCATTAGATCGGTCATCCAGCGATAGACAATCAAGCTGGAAATGGTATGAATAAGACATGGTCACCTGACAGTAGATGTAGTATGTGACAGCTTATCTAACCCATGCAACCCTGGAAAATAAATATTAAATGGTAATTTGAGACCTCTGCTGATGGGAGTTATATTATATATCTGACACTTGCCAGGTGACCACACTATTAATCATACTTTATTAGGCAGAGAAAAAAATAGTAGATAACTAGCTGGAGAATATCATACTTTGAGAAAATGGATTGACAAGTTCTCTTTATTTTGTGTACATTGGTATTAGATTGACACAAGTCCAAAAAAGAATGAAGACAACAGGTGTAACCACAATGTCATAGTCATCACAGAATAATACATTAGTAGTAGTATGACATCTTCCTACTATGTGGGTGGCTAGTTTGTGTCCTGTTCCAATGGACAGTTTAAACATCTCAGTAACAATCTCCGATGAGCCAGCTGTCTTCCTTACATTCATATTCTGAATTGCCTTTTCTATTATACTGTTGTCCACATGACTGATTCCTCAGTTGGGTCTACTTGGGCTAAACCCTCCCCACTTTCCAATACATTCTCTTCATTCAATGACTTATAACGCTTCCATGTGCATACATACACACACATATATAATATATATATTCATAGAAAATGTAGGAAACTCAGACAGAAATAACTATACAGTCAGTTGCCATAATTAATAGCTTCGAAAATGGGGTAAAATGCCCCTCTTGATGGAAAAAAAGTGACCAGCAGCTGGATGCAGAATATATGTGAAGGCAGGAGAAAAATGAAGTGAATCTGCTCTATTGGAGATGTAATGTTAGTGTGTATGATTAACAAAGTATGGATAAGCTGAGAAAAAAACTGGCTATAAAAAGAGTCAGATATTGTGTGCAAGAGAGAAGACTGTTTTGGACATGTGATGTGTATAGATAAAAAAGTACAAAAAGATCACAGTTGAAGGATGCTGTAGCAGAGGAAAACTTGGACAAGGGGTGAGAGCTAATCTCAAAATGCTCCTCAATGAGTACAGGCAGGTTGTGCTGGAGAAGGCTACTCTAACCCAGGAAAACATGGACCTCACCACAATGAGTCGAGGCAGAAAATGCTGAAGAAGGCCTGTCCAACCCAGGTAAACAGACATCACCTCCTGTGTTTAGAGGCAGGTTGTGCTGAAGAAGACCCAGCTAACCCAGACAGACAAGCATGAACATACAATAGATGATGAGAGAGAGATCTATCTGGCACAGTAAAGATACCATAGCATTTGGAGAGAGCAAGTAGCTAAAGGAAGTCCAGAGGGTTCTGATCACATTGATGCAACAGAAGAATGAAAGAATAACTAAATGTACACTTAATGATGAAAAGTAATATTTACAGATTTCTCTTTGATGTTATCTACATGAAATGGAAAAAACAAAACAAAAAACAATAACTCAAGTTAAGATATTCTATTTATTGAACATTACAAAACTAACTAGAAAAGAATAGTGGTGAAGAAAAAACATTTAACCATTTTTATTTTCTCATGAAATACACTGATTATGTATTTCAATTATTTTTGAAAACAACTAGTTGATATTATGGGTGGAAAGGTTTTGTTATAAACATTCTTAAATGAGTAGTTTTGTATGAAAAGGGTTAATCAATATCAGCCATAGAAAGCTTGCCAAACAAAGAGTTGGGAGACCCCTTCAATTGTAACAAAACATGACATCCTCCCTAGTACTGGTGCCACAATAAAATGCATTTAGTAAAGCATGGGTGCATATGCAAGCGAGATGCGGGCTCCCAGTCTGTCTCGGAGATCAGTAGATCTGCCTCAGTACCGACATGGTCTGTGAACACCTGACCAGACCTTAAATAATGATGATGATAAGTTAACATTAAATCATCATTACCATTGTCATCAACATCTGTTTTTCTGTGCTGGAATGAATTAGACAGGATTTTGAAGCAGTGTTTTATAGCTTAATTCTCTTCATGATGACAAAACTTGAAGTCACCTCCTATGACAGTCAGAGATAAAACACACCTATTCTAAAAACTGCTACACATGAATAATAATTATGCATTCAAATTTAGATTTTTTAAAAGAATTATAAAATATTTTTCATTCTAGGATTCGTACTATAAATACAATTTAACTCTTAATGTCTTGTACCACATGAAACCACATTAGTAAAACAATCTTGAAAAGTATAAAACAGTACTGTGACTGTATCACATTAAAAATTGATTTATAATATTAATATGGAAGTTATTTAATATATAATACACATGCTAGCGTGGAAGAACGGACGTAAAACGGTGATGATGACATAAAGTGGTCGTGTAGGTGTCACAACAAAAAGCACCCAGCCCACACTAAGGTGGCCGTGTAGGAGTCACGGCAAAAAGCAGACACTGTAAATGTTGTTGGCATTTGGAAGGGCATCCAGCTGTAGAAACCTAGCCAGAAACAGTCCTATATGAGTAAGACACGGTCACCTGACCCAACTTACCTCAAATGGGATGACCAGTCTAACCCATGCTAGGGTGGAAAATGGACGTTAAACGATGATGATGAATACAATATCAACATGGGAGTTATTTAAAATATAATACAATATTAATATGGAAGTTATTTAATAAAAGCTTGAAAATGAATTAAAGTAATTTCAGTCCCAGCTTCAGTTGGCTTTGGCATCCTATCTAGGGTTACATAGTTGACTTCAAAATACTAGATTAGTTTTCGGTTTGTGTGGAGGAGGATGGAGCACGAAGCTAGCAACTTCATCTTCATTCATAAAAAAAATGTTATAGAAACAATGAGTAAACACCTAGTCTGGAAACAGACTTATGGCAGGGGTTCTAGCCATGTGGAATGGAGATATCTTATAATTCAATGCTTCATGAGGAGCAAAAGGAATTGACTAAGAAGATAATAAAATATTAACATGATGTTAATTAAGAGAAGAGAAATATCAACATGAGAGTTATTTAGGACAAGATTTAAATGAAATATTAGAATTAAATAAATAACTATAGCTAAGTATCACTGCCAACAGTTTTAGATAAATAAAAAAAAAAACACCCGAACATATTAAACAGAAAACCACGATAACGGTTCTCCTTACATTGTACAAGTAACTAAGGACCTCATCAGATAGGAAAAATTACTTCTCTCATCATATTGTCTCGACATTGTTCCTACTCATTAGCATTTCATTAAGGAATTTACAAAATCATTTCGATAAATTTATGTAAACATAGGTAAATTTGGCTATCAAGGGATTCCTAGAGTGATAGTTCAATTTTATGTTATTTCTACAAACGAGTTCCAACCCCGTTTCAACTAATGTTGTGGATGACCATTTTTGCTTTTCTAAATTTAAGTTATTTCACTTTAGATTGACTAAAACGTTTACTAACTTCTGAGAGATCCCCATATCACACTTGTGTTATATAATAAATACTTAGTGCTAGCATCTCTCAATAGAACAGGTTTCTACAGAGCTTGTGAATGTAATTAGTTAAATTAGAGTTGATTCCCCTGACGTTGTTTAAAGTTAACCAAAATAGATTTTCTTCGTCAACTTTAGTTATTATTTATAACATAACTGTAGTTTGTTGAATGTTCAGTTGGACCTATGTGGACTAGCAGTAATATAGGTAAACTAGTTGCTAATTTTCAGAAGTGAATATTGATGCTGACCTCTATCTAGGTCATTTCAGTATTTCATATTGGGACTATATTGATATGTAAGTAGCATTCAGCATAGTTACGTCCCTTTACTATCTAAGGTTGACTTTGCCTTTCATCTTTACGGGGTCGATAAAATAAAGTACCAGTAATGCACTGGGTAATTGCTGGCCTTGTGCCTAAAGTAGAAAGAATTATATCTATTTAAATCAAATACATCTTACGTTCAGATGTTAGCTTAATATCTGGGGAAATATGCTAGAAGATATCTTTATTTTACCTCAGTATTAGCCACAACGTTATACCACTTTGATTGGTTTGTGTGATTGTGTATTCAAGACTCTCTTCTCTCTGTAGACTACATTTCATGTTGTGTTTATTACATTTGTAAACATAACAGAGGCGATGACTACTCTAATATTTAGGATAGTTTCCCACATGAATGTTGTAACAAAATATATTTTTTCATTATTGAATACTTTCTGTTTGTAACATTAATCACAACTCAAGAATACATATATATATGTGTGTAACAAAGAAGATGTGGTAAGATACCAGGTGGACCATAACGCACCAGAACACTCGATACTTAGGGTAGTAGAGTGGGTAATATGAAAAGAGTCAGGATCCCGACACATATTTGTGTGTGTGTGTTCCAAATCGCACCAGTTTTAAAATTGTGTAGAGTGTGCTATCACTATACATCAAGTTGGAACGAGAGTTCTCTTCGATTTTAACTTGTATTTTACAAATCAAAATAGCGGTATATAATCATCAATATATTCTCCATTGTTTTCGATAATGTTATTCCATCTGTTAACAATAAATACCTTGTTTATATAATTACTTGTGTACAGTGCTCAGGTGCACTACAACTCATCAAAGGTGCATGTATAGTACATAGAATAATGTACAAATGTCAGGAAAATTAACAGTGTATGAGTCATGATATAATAATAATAATAATAATAATGAAATATTGTGTACAGTGCCCAGGTGCACCACAACTCATCAAAAAGTGCATGTACAGTACATAGGGCAATGCACAAACATCAGTAAAATGGAGACCAACTCACTTTTTACTCCATCTCTTGATATTAGGATACATTTTTATTATTACAGTCTCAGAGACGAGTATGATGTTATCGATTTGGGGAACCAATAAAAAAGAAAACGAGTACGACGATTTTAAATGCCATATTCGATCCAAACATAAAAAATCACTGAAAACATTCCAGATTTAGAAACTAGTATTAAAATTGAAAAATATTTACTACTTATACTCTTCTGCGAGACTAGTGTAATAAAAAAAAATTACTGATGGTTGCATAAATTTATCGAAATGATTTTGTAAACTCCCTAAAGAAATGCTAATGAGACGTAGGATATATTTTTATTATATGCAAATGAGCATTACCAACCAATATTTTCTATTTGCTAACATTTGTACAAAAGATATATCTGATATAAATAGATATAATGCTACTTACATATTAATATAGTTCCAATTTGAAATATATATATAAGAGACAAAAAGATTGGAGAGACATGCACACTCAATCACACAACAATGGGCTCTGGTATTTCCCTCCTGTAATTTTTGAGGCATGTCACAGGTGATAGCAATCCTGTTGGCTTACCTAAAGAATTATATTTTATGTTTATTTGAATTATTAATTGTATAAACAACATTACAAATTATTTATAATTCTGACAATAAAAATGTACACACATAATATATACAATACTTAATTATATAAATATTTTGCATAAAATGTAATGTGTGTCAATCAGTCATACATCACCACAAGGAGCACTGGAACCTCTCTCTAATACTTTTTGCAGCAAACCAACACACTGATCACATTACCATGAAAAATAGCAAGGCTAAGGCATTGGAACAACCAAGCACCGGCATGGGCATCAACTGACACCTCAGTAAGGCGAGCTGCCAACGATAACAAGAACTCTGTTGTCAGCGGTCCAGCTCCTCCAATCATCTCAAATGCCACAGGTTGGAAAGAATAATATGTTGATAATTCCTGACATCTTAGAATTTTATTCCATTCGGCTATGGAACCAGAGACCATCACATTTACTGCAGCATCCAAAATGTGAGAAGGAGCAAAAGAGTCACTGACTGTGGTGTCCCAAATGAAACATCTACCTCTTACTCAGGGACAAAGGGTAAGACAACCTGGTCTCTTCCCATCAACTCTGGACAATCCAGAATTCAGTGGATATTTACCTGAGCCAGGGCCCTTTTAATAATTAAGTTTAACTCAGTACGATGAGCGAAATGCATTCAGACTGCAAGACAAACCATAGAGACCTATGGAGTTGACGGGCCTACCACGGTAACATTTCAGTTCCCCCATCCCCAGGTATTGACTTCTACTCTGAGTGTAATGGAGAGACAGAGCTCATTCGGACTGAGTAGGCTACTAATGTTGGCTATGGGCAGGGCTTGACCCAGTTCCTCGAGAACTTGTAGATAGGTGACAACTTGAGAATTGATCATATTGATCAAAGAGAGTTAAAGGTGTCTCTCAAATGCAGATTATCTTTGCTTCAGTCTATCCTCCTCTGTATCAGGAACTAACAAACCTAGCCCCCTCCACTGTAGTAGAGTTTCATCCATCTCCCTGTTGGAACTAGTCCATGATAGAGAGGAGAAGATCTTACCTACCAAAGAGGAGCAAGCATGGATGGAGGAATGAAAGCAGGGAAGTGGTGTGACCAATTGACACAGTGTTGAATTAAGATTTTCTTTCATTTTGATTCTATATTTTTATATAACATATGTAATTAAATATTGTATATATTATGTGTGTATATTTTCTTTCTATAAAAATTCTGAGTAAATAAATAAAACAAAGTGAGTATAAAAATAGTATATAAACAACATATATAGCATATAAATTTGCTTTATATATTAGTATATACGACCGTGACCTCTGGCGTCATGCAGTAATACAGAGTACCCGACCTCCTATGGGTACAAGCTGAAGCATATAGACAATATTCCCCCACACCCTCCCACTGCAAGGTGGTCGTGGAGGTGCCACGGCAAAAAAGCACCCAGCCCACACTGTAAAGTGGACATGTAGGCGCCACGAAAAAGCACCCAGCACTCACTGTAAATGAGGTTGGTGTTAGGAAGGGAATCCAGCTGTAGAAATCAAGCCAAATCAGTTCCTGTATGAGCAAGGCATGGTCAGCCGACCAGACACTGCTCACAACAGGACAACCCGTCTAACCCATGCTAGCGTGGAAGAACGGACGTAAAACGGTGATGATGATGATGATATATATACACAATCTATATTATAAAAGAAGAGCTGTTTTCCGTCAGTTTGTCCATCCCACTTATATGTATATATGTAAAAAAAATATTTGTTGTTGTTGTTTGTGTGTGTGTTTCTGAATGTCTGTCAACATATAGACAAGGCAACACAGACTTTGAAAAAAACAGGTTGTTGTTATTGAGAAAGAAATACAGTGCAAGAGAGGGTGTGTAATTTGTTTTAAGAAAAATCAACGGGCTTTTGTTGTTAAGAGAGAGATTGTGTGTGTGAAAGACAGAAAGGTAGCGTGTTGTCACCATAGGAACTAACGAATTTTGATTGAAATTGAGAGAATTTTAAGTGCAATTCTGTCAACATGTGTGGATAAAAATCGTGTGCATGTGTTTCTATATTCCCTAAGGAAAACCGGGCTACAGCTAATTAATATTAAAAAAAGTGGGAGAAGATTTGCTCACACAGTCACATACCACGATAATTGGGTGCTGAAGAAGTTAAGAAACTTTACTTGAGTGAAGGAGTGGAATTAATCTAGATTTATTATACTAAAAAATTGTCACAATCTTATGGGCAGGGGTAAGCATTATGGTATGGTTGAAATTTCAATTCAATCTTATATCAACATTCTAAGAAATGATAAATATACATTCCATAGTAGATATATTGTTGGTGGTGGTCACTTTGACTTCATATTTTCTTTAGTTTTGATTCTATACGTTCGTGTGAAATATTTATGTAATTAAGTAATAGCTATACATGTGAGTATGTGTTGAATTTTGACAGCTATGACATGTGTTTGCAATTCCAAGCTATCGATATTGTCAGCATATTTGTTTGGGAAAATGTGTAATGTCATCTACATCGTTTATTTCCATATAATAGGTATAAGGCCAACAATTTTGTTTTTGTGTATGTGTGTGTGGGGGGGGGGGGGTCGATTAAATCGACCCAGCGCATTATTAGTACTTTATTTTATCAACCCCCTAACAAAACGTTGTATCGCGCTGCTATTTTTAGTGGCATGATCAACAAGTTTATAATAACCAGCTTGTGGCCTAATTTTGCGTGTGTCACTTTAACGGCTTGACCACATGCGTTGGGCAGGAAGCGAAATATTGACTTACTATGAGATTTGCACCCTTATGGTATGGAAATAAGCTGTCTGAAGATCTAATTCTTTCCATTGGAAATTCTCTGGATTTCCAATCTTTGGATTAGTGAAACCGTCGGTAACAGCAATAGAACAGGTAAATATTTAAATCGTTTTTTAATTTATTTAAAAGATTGTTTGATAATTGCTTGCTCCGCTCATTTTTATAGTTCTGGTATCTCAAATTAGTACCATCGAACCACAACTATTATAAACACCATGCATATTTCTATAGGTACCTAGTGCCTGTTGGAATATCCATACCCTTTTATATATATATATCATATGCAACCCATGTGCAAACCACGCAGTATTCTTCTTTCTTCTCATGTTTTTTTTATATATATTTACCTCGGCTGCGTTTGTCTGTTTCTCTCTTACTGCTTCCCCGCTCTCTCTGTTTCTCTCACCTTCTTTCGCCCCCTCTGTCAGTTACACTTTCTCTCGACTGACCTCTTCCTCACACTTCCACTCACTCACTCTCTGTTTCTCCCCTTCTCACTTCCTCCCGTTTGGCTTGTGTGGGTCTCTTCTTGCTTACATCTCACACATCGACACGGTCTGTACCTCTCTCGCTCATGAAATCCACCCAGATTATGCTGACCGGACAAACATGTTGTTTGTTTATTTTCCTATCTTCGGTTTGCTTTTATCCTTCTATGTTGTTTACTTGTCCCCCTCGCTTTACGCGAATTACTGGTCCCAATAACTCTTTTTAGTTATTGCTCGCACCAAATTGAGGTATCTGATTTTTAATGCGATGAAATACCAATGATGGTTGGAAAATCACTGACGAAGGACTATTTTTATCATATGTAACCCATGTGCAAACCACGCAGTATTCTTCTTTCTTCTCATGTTTTATATATATATATATATATATATATATATATATATATATATATTAGTATCCTATTCACTCTGGCGAATCTGGTCCCTTACGATTTGATCACATATATGTATATATCTGTGTTTATCTCTCTTTATTATATAGAATTATATTACACGGCCCGGAAAAAATTCTTTCCTTGACCTATTTAATTGTAAGAGACTATTTTGAGTTTCTAACTCAATAAATACTTTTGGTATATATATATATATATATATAGAGAGAGAGAGAGAGAGAGTATGAAAGACCAAAGTTCATATTTTCAATGAACTTATAACATGAAGTTCACATGAAGATATGACACTATCTTTACACCAATCATTGTATTTTATCTGACGAGCGCGTACTAAAATAGTAGTACCCTTGAAATACGTATAAAAAAAATAAATATGGTTTTATAAAGATATTTTCCATTTATTAATATTATTGATATTAATGATACTCCGGAAAACCGTTGAGAGCTTCTAATCTGTTGTAAATTAACTTTATTGAATAATCAACAAACCAAATAACTCGTTGTTTATATATATATATATACTAGCAGAATGGCCCGGCGTTGCTCGGGATTTGCTCTAGGCTTCTTATATATTTGATATATATTTATCCTTATCGAGCCTCGTGAAATAAATACGTTTGTTTATATTTTGTTATTCTGTATGCAAAAATATCTGTACACGAATATATAATTATATATATATATATATATATATATATATATATATATATATATATATTAAGAAAAAAGAACAAAGGAACTTTTCTGACATTACAAGTTTATTGCCGACAGCCGTTTCGTCCGACCATATGGTGGGACTTTTCAAGGCATATAACAGGTAATTGTAAGTTCATTGTTTTCATCAACGTTTCACTCAAGATTAGCAGTTTGTAATCGTGGTATATATCAACAGCTCAGCTTGTTTATCTGGGGTCTATATTCTAAGGGGGCTCTTTTATAATAGTTGTAAAAGGGATGGGTTAGAGGGAATTAAGAGAATTTGAAAAGGGCCTAAAAGTTAGGGATTGAAGGTTAAAAATTAAAGAATTTATAAGTTACGCATTAAAAGTAAAAGATTTGGGATCCCCTAAAAGCCCCTTAAAAAACACATCGATAAGCGCATAAAGCTTATAAGCCCCAATAAACCTAAAAAACCAGAAGAGATTAAGAGAATAAAAAAATAAAAAAGTTTCATAAAAATTCCTTCAAAAAAAAATTTTTTCTAAGAAATTCCCTTAAAAAAATTTAAGAAAATTTACGAAGATTTAATAATCCCTACTAAAGTTCTAAACTTAAAAATTAAAAATTTGGGGAAAAAAATACTTTCATAAAGATTTAAGAGGTTAATAAAGTTAATGATTTAGGGAATCCATAATATAAAGATTAAGATTTAAGTTAGGATTTGAAGTTTAAGAGTTCCAAACCCAGAAATTTAAAAATTTAATGAATTTAAGATTAAGAAATCTTATATATCCAAGATTAAAAATTAAAGATTAAGAGGTTGAACATTAAATTTAAAAATTAAGAAATAAATAGTTGAAAGAAATTAATCAATTAAAGGTTAATTCAAAAAGCCTTCAAAAAATCCCCCAGAAAAGGCCCTTTTAATATTTTTAATAAAAACCTCTTCCGAAAGACCCTTCAAAGAATTAAAATTTTAGAGAACCTTTAAAAATATATATAAATGAATTGAGGAAAATTACAAATTAAAAATTACGGAATTTGGGAGATCCGATGAATTTCCAAAGGGTTGCTTCAACAGATACAACAACTTAGGTATAATAAATAAAGTAATTTAAGTAATCTAATTAAGGAGCAATTCAAAGAGCTTATCAAGTTGGGCTCGAAGATTAAAGAAAATGATAAGAAAATATGCAAAAAAACAATAATTATAAAATGTATTTTTAAGAAGGTATTAAATAGCTTAAGTAATCTAATAATGTATTATCAAAAAAATATGAATACAGGATTAACAAAGATATAATAATATATTCCTGCCTAATTAACAAACAATTAATAAACAATTAACAGTCAAGCAAATTTACTCAGGGATATCCCACACACGGATACTTTACACATATACAGCAAGATGAACAATATAGGTGACCTTGTAGGTGCGATATCCATTGTGCGCATGCAATCATCTGCATAGCTCCAGGCACAGTTGGTCTTGTTGAAAAGTTCCGAGTTCACGAATCAACTGGGATTCACTATCAGCTGTGTGCACTCTCTGGGAGATGGACCTGCTGATCAAACAGCTAGTGGTCGCAGGGTGTGCTCCGTTCGATCCTTTCCATGTAGTTTCGGTTGTGCCAGTTATTAAGCCATACGTGGGATCGCACGCGTTTGCGATAGATCAGCCTGCCGGTACTAAATCCAAGGTTTTGCTGTATAGGATATATTGGTGTATGATATATTGGTAAAAAAGTCCAGTATGGACTTGACTGGGGTGGTATATTGTGTCTCTCGCTATTATCCCCTCCTCTCATCAATTCCAAGTTCACACGCGACTGGTTAAATGCTAAGGACTGTCCCCTCTTTGTTTGTTGTTATATGTAGTAGGGGTCGGTTCTAGCTTAGATGGTGGTCGTATTATCCATGTTGCTTCTATATCCCGTCAGTCATGCATATTCAAGATAGATCGCGGTATATATGCAGATATTTGCGGGTATGGTCCGGCGTCTATGCTATCTAAAGGATCTCTCTTGTGGCATTTTCAAATTCGCATGTCATCTCCCGGTTAAGTCTGCGCATGCTTCGGTGATACTCGTACATGGAATATTGGGGTATCATATTACACGGGGTGACTAGCAGAAAATACATACTCCATGCTACCGCGCAGGCCTGTGGCTACGACCATGCCCAGTCACGGGTAGTAGCTGACAGCAGGTAGACGAGCAAGATATACCCTAGTTCAAGGGGCATAACCCCTAACTTATCGAGTGGTCAGACATCAAGGGAGTCAACTCTCCAAACTTATTATGTCAACCGTGGTAATATACAAAAAAATCCTTATTAATAAAGAGCGAACTCAAAAAAATGAATGGGAGAGAATGAGGAGGGGGAGCTATTAGGGCGGGGGTTTACTAGGGGAGGGGGGGAGTGATTGGTTACAGGCAGGGAACGGCCGCCACATTGGGTGCTCCGCTACTGTTCCCTTGGGCAATTTCCCGAATTTGTTGATATGTATCCCCGACGGTACATCCTCAGACCAGGTGGCGTGGGTCCAGGCACTCGCAATATCCCACACCGCAGGCGTCAGCGGCCCCCAGAGCGCCCAGCAACAATGTTGCCACCAATCCCATTTTGGCAAGTGGGGCACAGGATCGACTGTTTCTCACCAGAGTCCCCATCGGCAAGTGGGGAGCCCCAGGCATCAATGGGGTCGGGGTTACTCAAGAGCACCCTATTCGCCAGCGGGGCAGCCATGTGCGAGACAGGGTGGGGTCAGGGTTAGGTGTCCGGTCTGAAGAAAAAGAAAGAGCTAAGTATAGTATGGGGGCAGGACGAGAAGATTTCTGACCTCCTGTTGAGCAAGTTAAGTCCTGAGAATACTATGGCATGAGATTCAGTTAGGCACAGGCTACAAAACCTGCTCAACGAGCTATATGGAGGAGCTTTAGTAAGGCATCTCCAGCTTAGTGTGTAGGGGGGTTTTGCTTGTTTTAAGTTATGTATGTGTCCCGCTAACGACGTGGTATTTTTAAGCTTCTCATTTCGGAAGCTATGCTGGTGGGCGTTGAATCTCGTCTTGAACTGGTTAGCGGTTGACCCCACATACGTCTTAGTATACGTGTCTGTGGTTACATTACAAGCATATACTACGTTCTTAATAAGGCAGTGTCCAGCTAGTGGGCATTTGTCCTTCCGTCGGCAATTACACTTCCTAATAGGGTCATGCTCCTCAATCAGGGGTGTATGTCCCTCCAAGCGGCCGTGGGGCTGCCTAGTGGGACCGGGTCTATTGCCTGTTATCCCCCTGGGTCTTTCACTCAGTGGGTCGGTCCCATGTTGTCGTGTGTACTGGCGTGGTTCACTATTTCGGAAGGCCTTAAGTCCCTCTTTAATCTTAATCTTATTGGTCTTAGCTAGGTGGGAGGCCAGATTAATGGTTGTCGAGTACGATAGTTTGATAGTATTCTTATTGATGACACTACCGTACCTACTACCTGGGGGGAAGTTCCTATCTATTAAAGAGAAAAAAGATTTGGGGAGGTCTGTAATAATATTAGAGTTGAAGGGCGGGTTAAAGAAGGTGCTATTACGTCTTCTATTCTTTCCACTGCGTTTCTTATCCCCCATGCTGCTTACCCTCCCTTCATCTAGATTATTATGGGTTCTACCAGGTGTGCGTCCTGGGCTCCCGGTGGTATGCGTATTGGTCTCGAATCTCCTAGACCTCTGGCCCCCGTTTTCACTGTTGGTCTTGCTTGGGGCGGCGTAACGCTCTCCAGCCGTGCGGGCCCTATCCGAGTCTGCATTGCGAGTGTTGGTGTTCTTAGCTAAATTCTTATTGTCCCTATTCGTCTTTCTAGACCTCCTTCCATCCCCCATGGACATATTATGCGTGATTATAGTGCTGGGTTGGGGTAGTGGGGTGGTGCCGTTTGTCTCAATATAATGAAGTTTATCCTTGTGCCCTGACCCAGCTAGCGCCTTGTTGTAATACTCCGCATTTGCCTCAAATTCGGTCACGTTGCTAGATAGTCCGCTAATCCTACTAGATACTCCCTTAACTATTGCTTTGAGGACTGAGCCTGGGTGGTTGGAGTTGGCATTGGCGTATGTCAGCCTCTCGTTAGGTTTATGGCACGGTGTATATTCTAACTTATCTAGGTCTAGTGTGGCATCTAGAAAGTTGACTACCTTACTATTTCTATCCATAGTTATTGATAGGTTAAAGTTCTTGAAGAATTTATATAGGTCCTTTCTAGTTCTTTCTGGTTGTGTCGTTTAAACTCCACAGTAAGCAATGTGTCGTCACGGTACAGCCCACCTCTGAGGTGTGGGAACTGCTCGTTGAGCTCCTTGAGCAGGTACAAGCCGACGAGGTCTGTCACCTGTGCCGAGTCACTAAACCCCATAGTGATGTCGAAGTTATTATGTGTGTTCTTGCGCGTGCACAATTCATCCTCAAATGTGATAATTGTTTTACGAGCGGCAAGAACTATGTCAATCTGGGATCTAGTGATTCCGCCCGTCCGCATTGCCAGTATGAGCGTCTTATTCAGTACTATGGGGGATATAGACGTATAGTAGGAGTCTATATCGAACTGGATGAAGCGTAGTGATTTGTGGTTGCTAATGCTTGAGAACCACTTTATCACTTTCGCAGTGTTTCCCCTTAGCTCAAGGCTAATCCTATCCTTAACTTTAGGTATGACTTCATCCAGTATTTTTTTACTTATAATCCCTATGTCAGATTTAGAGGGGCTAATGAGCCTGACAGAGGGGCTACTTGCAAAGTCCTCCTTATGATCTTTCAACGTGAACCTTGGTTGGCGGGGGGTGTAAGGTTGTGTGCATTTCTCTAATCCTAGCTTCGTTACTATCACTTTAGCCTCCCTGTTAATCTCATTTAGGTTGGCTACAGTGGTTTTTTATAGTTTTTATGTAGTTCATTGTATATGAATCCGCGGTATTCTTCATAACTCAGGTTGTACATATTTTTAGTCTTGTCTGAGGGTACGAGTATACAATTTCTGTCCTTAAAAGATTTAACTAGTGATTCTAACTTAGTTTGGAAGCCGCTACGCTTACTGTTTTTCTTTTTATACCTAATAGACCGGACGAGAGACAATAGGTCACTCTCAAATTTATCGAGTAGAGGGTTGGGGGGGGCTCCTAAATGTTCTAAATCCATACTTATTATTCGATGGACTCTCTAGTGGGGCGCTACGGCGTCTATCGAAGTGGAAGGTGCGCCATCTTATTCTCCTTACAAACGAATTAACGCTGGCTATAAGCTGCTTTTCATAAGTACCCCTTGGTGGTATGGGTATATTCTTAAGTGATAACGGAAGATGGTCCTTTGTCAGCATACTGTCGGTGTAGTGAAAAGCCACTCCAGGGCGGTGTGTCTTTCAGTGAAGATTAAGCTCTACCGGAGGGAGCTAAATAAGCAAGATGTATGGTAGGTCGTACGTAAATCGCGATGATCACGCCTGGCCTACCAAATATGCGACGGTAGCTAGTTAAGCTCTGTGCGTATAAGCAGAGCAGAAATATTAAGGAAAAAGAACAAAGGAACTTTTATGACATTACAAGTTTATTGCCGACAGCCGTTTCGTCCGACCATATGGTGGGACTTTTCAAGGCATATTTGTAAGTTCATTGTTTTCATCAACGTTTCACTCAAGATTAGCAGTTTGAAATCGTGGTATACATCAACAGCTCAGCTTGTTTATCTGGGGTCTATATTCTAAGGGGGCTCTTTTATAATAGTTGTAAAAGGGATGGGTTAGAGGGAATTAAGAGAATTTGAAAAGGGCCTAAAAGTTAGGGATTGAAGGTTAAAAATTAAAGAATTTATAAGTTACGCATTAAAAGTAAAAGACTTGGGATCCCCTAAAAGCCCCTTAAAATACACCTCGATAAGCGCATAAAGCTTATAAGCCCCAATAAACCTAAAAAACCAGAAGAGATTAAGAGAATAAAAAAATTAAAAGTTTCCTAAAATTCCTTCAAAAAAAAATTTTTTCTAAGAAATTCCCCTAAAAAAATTTAAGAAAATTTACGAAGATTACGAATTTTTAGGAAACTTTAGGTACAGATTAGAGGTTAGAAATTAAAAAGAAAAAGGAAGAAAGGAAAATGATAAAGAGGAATGATATAGAATGAGTAAATTGTATTATATAATATATAATAAATATTATTGAAATAAGGTAGAAAGATGGGTATATTTGTAAAAGATATATAAGCCTTTGAGAAAAAGGATTTTAAACTAGTAAGGTATTAGATATTAGCTGTATACTTTATGGAATGTTCTGTGGAATTTATGCAAGCTGAGAGAAAATAAATCCGTGCGTCTATTTATTATAGAATTGAAAATAGATATAATGGTAAATTTCTCGGCTAGGCAGAGATTACATGTTCTGGATAGGGAAGAATTCAAGTAGTTAAAGGCAAACCTTCCTCCAAGAGATGTTATAGTTAATATTTTTCTCTTTCAAGGACCATATGAGTTCCGAGAGTGCCGTGTTAGTCTTTTAGATACCAACTTAAAAGTACTAACACGGCACTCTCGGAACTCATATGGTTTATACTCCAGTCCTACAAACTGTAGAGTGCTACTTATCCGATATTTGCATTGCTTTATTGTGCTATAATAAAACTCACCTCCTACATTATATATATATATATGTATGTGTGTGCATGTATATATACGTATGTATATATATATATATATGTTGGTGTATTTATGTATGGATATATATATATATATATATATATATATATATATATATATATATATATATATATATATATATAAAATAAAGTTAAATAAAAGTCAAATGATTAAAATTTAGCTTCGTTTATTACTGCTATATATATTTCAGTGACAGCCATCTTTGGCTGTGACCTCTTCAGGCAGTTTGAATTAGTATGGTATAGAGTATTGACAATATCATACACCTAAATAACATATGTACTTGTCTATACCATACTAATTCAAACTGCCTGAAGAGGTCACAGCCAAAGATGGCTGTCACTGAAATATATATAGCAGTAATAAACGAAGCTAAATTTTAATCATTTGACTTTTATTTAACTTTATTTTACACTACTCCGGAGTAACCAAACCAACCTGCGCACTTCGTCGAGTGCTCCAGCCTGCATACTGAGGTGTTGGTATACAACCAACATAAACTCAAAATCTATATATATATATATATATATATATATGGGTGTGTGTATGTGTGTGTATATGTGCCTCTGTGTATGTGTGCGTGTATATATTTATATATATATGTATGTATGTGTGTATATGTGAGTGTGTGTGCGTGTGTGTGTGTACGTGTGTGTTGTTATATATTCTTATTTATTATCCCCCCCCCCTTTTTTTTCCCTCTAGCCTCACTTTCATATCTGTTATATTTTTGTTTTTCAAATCCACTGTCAATAATAAAGACACCAGGATTTTTTCATTCTGATGAATGAAAGCAATTTTGGTTGCTTTCAAGAAACCACTGGTAAATGAAATAATTATCTTATGTTGTTTATTACATAACTATATATATATATATAATGTAGGAGGTGAGTATTGTAGCACAATAAAGCAATGAAAATATCGGATAAGTAACACTCTACAGTTTATAGGACTGGAGTATAAATAATATCTTACAGGATCATTGTGCCACCAACAAAATTATAACACCTGAGCAAGCTGGTGGAAAGAAGGTGTGACGCTGCATAGATCACCTACTAACAAATAAAATGATACGGGAAAAAACAGCAAAGAATTGCAGGAACATAGCTGTGGTGTGGCTTGACTATCAGAAAGATTTTGATAGTGTACATCAAGAATCATTTGACAAAGAGATTTACCAGTTGTACTATCTATATTGTAGATTCCTAAAACATCTTCTTTAATTTCAAAATAATCATTCACATGACGAACACAAATGACATCCATTGCTTCTTTTTCTAGTCATTTCTGTTGAAGTTGTTCTTGTAACTGTTGTCATAGTTGACGTTGTTCTTATTTTCATTTTCTTTGATTTTTTTCGTTTTTTCTTTTATCTGCTTAGGGAATTCATTAACAAGCTTCTTTCATTTACTTTTTTTGTTTCTTTTAAATTTATTTTTTTCCTCGTCTGGCTTGTGGGCCGCTTAAACTCATGGGCCTAGGCATATACAGGACAGCTAGGTAGTCCTGTATATGCCTAACGCATTTTCACTCTCTATACGCTTGAATATGTACTGCTAGTGTCCTCGTTTTGCGAGTAGCTTTCTACCTTAATGCCTCTTTAATTATTATACTATTCCCTTGTAATCTCTGTCGCATGCATTCCACTTTGTGCCTCTTTAATTATTATACAATTCTCTTGTAATCTCTGTCACATCCATTCCACTCTGTAAATACGAAACTGCTGATGACAACATTAATATCTATGTATATACTATATGATTGTTCAGTTGAATAGGAAGTTAATTATATGTCCAAACTTTGCTAGTGCTCCGATGATTTCAACCGAGAGTTTGGAAGAAACGATTGTCAGCAATAAAATGATTTGAACATAGTTTTGATTATTGTGTAATTTATATATATATCGTTTCTGAATTTGTTTAGCAAGATTCTTTATCTGAAAACGTATGTTGAAACCGATATTTTTATACTTTGGGAGGGTCATGTTGCCAATAAGAAACACACGCACCAGTTGCTTTCACTTCAATTTATTATAAATTAAATTTATAAATTTAGGAATTTATAAATTTCCGGTTGGTTGGTTGGTTCCACAACCAGACGATTGTTCATATATTGTCAAAGTTCTTTCGTCACACATTCTGTAACCTCTTCAGTGACTGGGGATTCTTTTCTTTGTTTTTGTGCCTCTCCTTTGTTCTGTCCTACGCTATCTTGTTTTTGTGTGTGTTGTGTGCTTAGTTTGTGCATGTGTTACATCCGGGTGTCTGTGTGTGTTTATATTTATTTATTTGTTTATTTACATGTTACTGGTTGGTTGTTTGTTCTATGTGTGTGTGTGTTTTCATTTTGTCCTTAATTGTAAGTTGTGATGTTACTGTTCCATTCATGTTTTCTATTTAATTTTGGTTGGAGTTCATTTATGTTTATTGCCTCTGTGATTTGTCTAAAGATTGCGTCTTTTCTGTGTGTAGATTCTATTTTTATTTCTATGTTCTCTAATTTACCCTTATGTTCTATTTTAGCATGTTGGTGGAGTACAGATGATTCTTTACTATCTTGAAGCTCTCGCCAGTGTTCATTTATCCGTTCCCCTATACTACGAGCTGTCTCTATGTACACTATATTCTTATCTCTCCATTGTCCTTCAGTACATGTTATATACTACATTTCTAGTTTTACAGTTAATATGGGGGCTTAATTTACAGATTATACATTTCGTATCTATACAGAGAGGTCTTTGAAAAGGGTATGTATTGCTAATAAGTGTTTTTATGGAGGTACCTGGTCTTTCTACTATCTTAATATTGAGTTTATGTTTATCTAGGGCCCTTCTGAATTTGTAAGCTAATTCACCTCTAGGGGTTGTATCGATGAACATTACACTCTGGTATTTATTGCTATCATGCCATGAGTTTATTCTATTAACCTTATTCCTAGTTCTTTCTATTCTATTCCAACATTTGCTCCTATACAAGGGGCAGGTCCCATTTGTATCATTATATCCATTTTTTCCCATTTGGTTCTGGCTCCTCTATATACTCTGATTTTATCTCTCTGAAGCGAAGGCGTGTGGCTGAGTGGTTAGAGAATTGGATTCGCAATCGTAAGGTTGTGAGTTCGATTCCTGGACCAGGCGATGCGTTATGTTCTTGAGCAAGACAATTTATTTCACGTTGCTCCTTCTACCTGGAGTTGCGACCGATAGATAGTATTAGCAATTGGAAAGACCAACGGAAACATTGTTGCCTCGGTCCGATTTGACGAAAGTCGATCGTTCCTTTATCTCTCTGATTGTAACCAGAGAACTGCATACGGTGGATGAAGTGTTGTATGTGTCTCTCTAGTTCTTTGGGGTTGCACATGCGGGACACGTTTCTCATCACCCGTACCAAATCCGCAATCAGTATGTTGATTTTGGTATGGTCCAAAACAGCTGAGTTTCGGTGGATCAGATATTTGGAAGTCATGGGTTTGGCATAATGGGAATGGAGGATTTGTTTTTTGTTATTAATGGTATCTAACCAGAGCTCTGTGTCTAGTACAGGTAATCGATGGTTGGGGTGTTTACTTGGGTAGTCTATAGTAACTCTAATACTCTGGTGGATGGAGTTAGCTATTTGCTGGGTGCTTTCCATGGTGTTTTTCTCTAATTCCTGACTGTTCTCTTGTGGGGTGTTTTTACTACGATGTTTATATCATCAACGTAGCGGGAGTACATTATCAGGGTTAAGAGGTTGCTGTCTTCTAATTGTTCTTTAAGTTTAAGTTTAAGTCTATTGTCCCACCATACCATGAATAGGTTAGCTATGTCACCTGCAATGCTAACACCAATGGCTGCTCCCTCCTCTTGGGCATGTTTTTCCATTAAATTTGAACATATGTTCCTTAAGGGTTAATTTTATACTGGCCCCCACCGCATGTGCAATCATTTTCTTTAGTTCATCGTGATTTTCGGGGGTACGTATGGCTCTGGTCCACCCGTTCCATCTATCTGTGTGGGTTTTCTTGGTCATTGAGGTAATGGTAGGTGGTCTGCCTCTTGCTGGTCTTGTAGGGCACAGGTTGCTAAGGTCATATGTATCTAGATAATCATTACTGTAGGTAAGTTTAAGTAAGAGTCCCAGCTCACTGGTATCAATCCCACGGAATTCAACATTGCTCTCACTGATCATTTCTACGCATTTCTCCGCAGCAAAATCCACGTCAATACATGGATACAGGGACACAACATCCATACTACCTATTATGCAGTTTGTTAGGTCTCTAGATCGGTTTCTCTCGCCGATTCTGCTGAGGAGGTCCTCCGTGCTGTCACATATATCTGGGGACATTTCAATGATGGGGCGTATGATCAGGGAGAGGAAGTAGGAAAGTCCGTAGTTACTAGCAATGTTAGCTCCACAGTCTGGCCGTGTTGGTGGTCCTGTGACAGGGTCACTGCTTGTTTTATGGTCTTTTCGAAGCCCATACAACGCTGGCACGTCATTGTTCCAGGCCTGGAAGTTGTTGGCAGTCCTTTTGTTGGGCTGCATTAAATTTGTTCACATCATCATAAGGGCATTGAGGGTTTTTTCCCTATCCTCATGCTCTTGTGGTGTTACTTCTCTTGTGTTAGTGATGTGGGGAACTGGGAATACCCCCGTATTACCGGGTACCTCAGCTAGTATATATATATATATATATATATATATATATATATATATATATATATATATACTAGCAGATGCCTTGTCTGGGACGTCACAGTTAGTGACTCTTTTGCTTCTTCCCACATCCTGGATGCTGTGGTTAGGGCGAGATCCACAGCTTCTACAGTCGAACAGAACAAAATGATCTGTCGGCCAACTACATTTTCCAGCCTGTGGCGTTCGAGACGTTTGGGGAAGTCGAGCTATTGACTGCGAGACTCCTATCTTCACTGGCGGCTCGCTTAACAGAGGTAACTGGTGAATCTCGCGAGGGCGCTTGGTTGTTCCAGCGCATCAGCCTCGCCATCACCCGAGATAATGCCGTGAGCATGCTGGCTTGCCTCAAAAATCATTAGAGAGGTTTCCCAGTGCTCCTCGTGATACTATTATCTTTCACTCTGGTAGCGGCTGGGTTGTCCACCCGTTTCGCCTGCCTTTTGTTGTATGTGGTCCCAGATGTGTGTGCTAACTGCTTTGTTTCCCTTCCTTTATATTATATTTGTTTGTGCTACCGTTCAGTAAGCATTGTATTATTATTGGCAGTATCAGTAGAGGGTTGGACTCCATGCTTTCCAGCATAGTTATGTCCCTTTACAGTCTGAGTTCAAATCCCGCCGAGGTTAACTTTGCTTTTCATCCCTACGAGGTCGATAAAATAAAGTACCAGTAATGCACTGGGGTAATTTCTGGTCTTGTTCCAAAAGTAGAAACAATTACCATATTTCTTTTTATGCAACAGTGAATAAAATTTAGTGACAATATAATATCAAAACTCTGTATAATAACACAATAATATAAATTCATTGAACAAAAATGATAAAGGAAAGAAAAAAGAAGGAAGCGGGGGGAGAGGGGACAATTCACCACCAAGTGTGATAATTGGCCGCACCTTACACCTTAGGGGTTTATTTGTCAATCTCTAAGTTGTATTTCCTTAGAGTTAGTCCCTCTTACAAATTCTCGTCGTTACTCCAAACGCTTCGACGACCTAATATCCAGCGAGGTCTGTAGTAAGCAAAGGCACTACTTGCCACGGCGGAGAAATTGGGTTGCACTTGGTAAATCGCTGGGCCTCTAAACCGGCGGCGCAGAAATACCAAAAAACAACTTCCGCCCAGTTAAAAAATACGCGCTTCTTCTTTTTAGTTTATTTCAGACAGTTGTTCCATTCACTTCGTGAAGACAAGATCTATTTACGTTCCCGTGTCGATACTAGCAAGGTGTAACGTTAAAAAAGCAGCTTTGGCTATATCGGCAAGGGATCAACCTCTTTCTTCCAACACTTCATTTTTGTTCAAATTACTCACGCGGAATGCCGGCAGTATTTTATTGTAATTTTTTACGGTTGAAAATAAACCCTTTGTAAAATATTTAAACAGCCTTCTGATAATTCCTGCAACTATTGAATCTGCACACATACTAAAAATATTTCTTCTGACATGATATGGGAAAATCATTTTTCCGAAGGTAATATCATTTCGCACCACAAGTGAGTACAGTTTTTTGTTCCCTTAAATTGGACATAGCTTCTCTCAACTCACTGAGATCAACTTCACTTACTCACTTGCCCTAACAAATATATTCAAGATTTGGTGGGTGACATCCTCTCCTTCCCAACTTGGACTAGTTCCATCATCAGGGAGTTGGATGAAGCTTTACTACAGTGGAGAGAGCTGGGTTTGTCAGTCCCAGTTACTGATGAGGATAGGCGGAAGCAGAGAGTATGGGACAATCTGCGTTCGAGGGAAATTTTCAACTCTCTCTCTTTGATCTTTCCAATCAATTTTCTTGGTGCCGCTTACTTTCTGCTAGCGCAAAGTTCTCGGTAGACTGGATTGATGCCGTGCCTGTGGCCAACACTGGTGGCTTTCTCAGCCAGGATGAACTCCGCATCTCCATTGTACTTCGCGTGGGAGCCGACGTCTGTTGGGATCTGAGATGCTACTATGGTAGGTCCCTCGACTCCACAGGTTTACATAGTTTGTCCTGCCGTCTGAATGCTGGTCGTTTTTCGATGAAATTGGAAATGGGAGGGTAAAACAAGTATAACGTTTTATTTATTTATTAACTCTTTTTTTAAAAACTCATTTAATATAATGGTTACAGAACAAAAACACTAACAAATATAATATATACAAAGGAAAGGGAAAGGAAAAAAAAGAAATAGAAAAAATACACAAGCAGGTAATACACACATCTTAGGCCACAGCACAATATGCAGGCGAAAGAGTGGAAAAAGAGCCTCTACCAGAGCAAAAGATAGCAATATAGCGAGGAGCACTGGGAAACCTCTCTAATAATTTTTGAGGCAGGCCAGCACGCTCAAGGCGTTACCTGGGGTGATGGCGAGGCTGAGGTGCTATAAAAACCAAGTGCTCTCACGAGCATCACCAGTTACCTCTGTTTGGCGAGCCGCCAGTGAAGATAAGAATCTCCCCCAAACGTCTCGAACGCCACAGGCTGGATAATGTAGTTAGCTCACAGAACACGGTATTTTAGGATTTTGTTCCGTTCAGCTGCAGATGCTATAGCTCTCGCCCTTACCGCTGCATGCAAAATGTGGGAAGAAGCAAAAGAGTCGCTAACTGTGACGTCCCAGGTAAGGCACCTGACTCTTGACCAGGAGCACAGAGCAAGACCGTCAAGACTTTTCCCATCAATTCAGGACAACCCAGACGGTTCCAAAATTGAGGGGATGTTTGCCCGGGCCAAAGCTCTTGAGTGGCAATAGGACAGTGTGTGTATGTGCGCGCGTGTGAGTTTGTCGGCGTTCTTAAATTAGAGACACGCGTGTGTGTGTGTGTCACTGTTTTTAAGTTAGACATTATATGTGTGTATCCCTTTCCTTCCTTTTACACACACATCTCTTTCTTGGTTGTCCATCGTAAACGATGATGACATCTTCTTTATTTTAGTTCCCGTCTGCCGTGAGCACGAAGGTGGCTGTGGAGGCCGATCCTTGACTTGCAGGTCCGGGGACAGTGGGGGCAGGGGAAGAGACCGGAGTCGCGTGGGGCAGCTGTTGATGCCTTTCTCCTCCTTTCACGGGCCTCAGTGACCTCTGCCCGTCTCTTCTCTTCAAAAGAGTCTTTGACGCGTCTGGTGAGGTCTCGCCACTGAGTCCTGTCCTGAGCATGGGACTCCAGTTGTTTTGGGATGTTTCCAGTGTTGTTGATGCTGGACTTCACGCAATCTTTGAACATCAGTTGCTTCGGAAGCCTGTGATCGTCCATCCGGATGACATGTCCCACCCGTCGAAGTATCATAGCTTCGACACTGGTTGTCTCAGCCATGTCAAGAACTTCGAGGTTGGAGAGTTTGTCCTGCCATTTGATGTTCATGATTGACCGCAGGTGCCTTCTGTACAGGGTCCATGTCTCACATCCGTAGAGGAGGCTGGTGATAACAACGGCCCTGTATACCTTGAGCTTGGTGGACTGCCTGATGTTGTGCTGGTTCAGGACGCGTGTTCTCAGGCGGCCAAGGTCTTGACTGGCCTTGCAGATACTGGTGTTTATCTCCTTGTCGAGGCTTCCATCGCTGCTGATGACACTGCCGAGGTAATTGAAGTCGTCCACCGTCTTTAGCTGGGTGTCTCCGATGAAGATGGAAGGAGGGTGGGCGACGGAGGCAGGTGCAGGCTGGAACAGGACCTCAGTCTTGCCAAGGCTAATTGTGAGACAGAAGTGGCAGGAGGCCTCCGCGAACTTGTTGACGATGACTTGGAGGTCAGACTCCCTGTGGGCCATGAGGGCACAATCGTCAGCAAAAAGTGCCTCCTGGACGATCCTCTGCACGGTCCTTGTCTTGGCCGTCAGGCGCCGCAGGTTAAACAGGGAGCCGTCCAGTCTGTATCGCAGACTGAACACGCAGATGAAGAACAGGTTGAAGAGGATGGGAGTCAGCACGCATCCTTGCTTGACGCCGTTGGTGATTCCGAACGGCTCCGATGCCTCTCCGCCCGAGCTTACCTGCCCGGTCATGTCGTCATGGAATTGTCGTATCAGGTTCACAAACTTTGTCGCGCATCCAAACTTCGACAGGATCGACCAGAGGGCTTCCCTGTTGACAGTGTCGAAGGCATTCGTCGAGTCTATGAAGATGCAAAGAGGTCTATGTTCTACTCGACACACTTCTCCTGCACCTGCTGTACAGAGAAGATCATGTCGATCGTGCTGCGGTTTGGGTGGAACCTACACTGGGTTTCAGGCAGGTTGTCCTCCGAGGTGTTGGCAATGAGGCGATTGAGCATAACCCGAGCCATGACCTTCCCAGTGATGGACAGGAGAGAAATGCTCCGATAGTTTCCACAGTCAGTTTTGCTGCCTTTGTTCTTAAAAAGCGAGACAACTGTGGCATCCCTGAAGTTTTTGGGCACCTCTCCTTCCTCCCAGATGCTAACGAGGAGGGTGTGGAAGGCCCCCAGGGCAGCTGGACCGGCCGACTTGAAGATCTCGGCAGGAATCCCGTCTTTCCTAGAGGCCTTTCCTGAGCTGGTCTGGTTGATTGCCTTCGTGACTTCATCCAACGTGTGTGTGTGCGGGGGGGGGGGGGGGGGGGTCGAGGCTGCCGACTACGGGTTTCTGTGGCACCTGGTCGAGGGCGGCAGGGTCAACAGTGGAGGGCCTGTTGAGCAGGTTGCTGAAGTGTTCTCTCCACTTTGAGTTGATGCTGCTCTTCTCCTTCAGCAGGGTCGAGCCGTCAGCAGAGAGGAGCTGTGTGGTGAAAGGCTTGGGGAGTCCGTAGACGTCCCCGATGGCGCGGAAGAACATCTTGGAGTTCTTTTTGTCAGCGTATCTCTCGACTTCTTCGGCTTTCTTTTCCCACCACTCGTCCTGCATTCTGCGTAGCATTGTTTGGGTCTGCCTCTGGAGGTGCTTGAAGCGGTCGCGCTTCTAGGTGGAGGAGCTGTCATTCTGCCACTCAATGAAAGCCCTCCTCTTCTCGTCCAGGAGTTGTCTGATGCGCTCATTGTTTTCATCAAACCAGTCCTGGTGGACTCTCCTCCTCGGCTCGATGGTTGCCTTGGCTGACACTGTCACCAGCGACCTGAACTGGGCCCACTGTTGAGTTAGGGGTCCGGTCAGTGGTCCATGGGCAGTCAGCCGGCCGTCCAGGTCTTCCGCGAACCCATCACGATGCTCTGGCTGCTTGAGTTGTGCGACGTCGAAAGCTGGTCTACAGACTTTCGGAGTCTTGCGATGTGTCGGGGTGATGTGCAGTGACAGGAGGGTCCTGACAAGGCGATGGTCGGTCCAACACTCTGCACCACGCATGGCCCTGGTGATTCTGACGTCACGGATGTCCCTCCTGCGGCATATGGCAAAATCAATCAGATGCCACTGTTTAGATTTGGGGTGCATCCATGTCGACTTGAACTTGACTGCTTGGCGGAACAGTGTGTTGGTGATGGTGAGGTCGTTCTCGGTGCAGAAACTCAACAGTATGAAGCCGTTAGAGCTCAGCTTCCCTGTGCTGTGAGGTCCTAGCACGCCTCTCCAGTTGCCGCTGTCAGACCCGACTCTTGCGTTGAAGTCTCCCAGTAGGATGAGTTTATCGCTTTGGGGGACGCCCTCCACGAGTGCGTTGAGTTCCCCGAAGAAAGCGTCCTTTGCTTCATCGCTGCTGGTGAGAGTACGCGCTGATGACTGTAACATGCTAAGATGAGTCGAGGGGGAAGCGGAGCTTCATCAGTCGCACACTCACAGGTGTTGGGAGGTCTGGTAGCTGCTTGCAGAGCGAAGTCCTGATAGCCAGGCCTACCCCGTGGATTCTGTCCTCGTCCTTTGCATTGCCCTTCCAGAAGAAGGTGTAGCCTCCTTTCGGTTCTGCTACTGATCCTTCTTCGGCGAGTCTGGTCTCGCTAAGGGCGGCTATGTCGATCTGGTAGCGAGCTAATTCCCCCGCTATGAGGGAAGTTCTTCTCTCTGGCCTCAAGGAGGTTTCCCTATCCATGAGGGTGCGCACATTCCATGCGCCAAAAATCAAGTTCTTCTTTCTATTATGTTGGTTTCGACCGCTTGGAAGGGTAAAACCGCCAGCCGCGGTAGACTGGCTGGCTTTGTGTGGGACGAGTATTTGGTTAGGGCTCCTTTTATCGCCCCTCCCTTCGTTCGAGGGTGAGCAGTGCTCCCCTGAAAAGGGCTGCTCAGTCGCCCGGTGGAACGCCTGATCTCCTCTGTCATCCCAGAGTCAGGAGGAGAACGACTTGCGTATCCAGGCCGCCCACGTGTAGGTTTGAGACTGGCAACTCCCAGAGGTTACCTCCACCTGTTACCTCCGCCTCTCGCCCATCGCCGCAGGGCTTTGCGAGTGCACGCTAAAGAAGAAACCTGTGCAGGAAAGGTTTACACTGGGAGGGTCAGTGCACAGTGACGGTCCCACTCACTCGACCGCAGAAGCCAGAATCCGGTGGTACGGAGGGCCGTCACGACCAGGGACTTCCTTGGCTGCAGAGGATGGCCATCACGTCTGTAGTGCCTTGCCGTGCTCTAGCGCTCCACACCGCTTGCTGTCGTCGCCTTCGTGACTGTTAAGACGATTTTGTCCTCCTCCACTCACTCCGCCGAGTCCAGTCTTCGCATGCAGGGGCAGGCATCCCCTATCTAACTCACCGGGGGGTTTCAGACTCATCCGGCTACCCTAAAGCTGGTTCGGCCCGCCAGCCAAGGCGGTTTACCGAGGTGTGACCGGTGTCGCATGCTACAGCTTCTTGGGGCCACAGGTGAGAGCTGAGTGTCAGGTGGGACCCAATGCAGGACGAGTTGTCCTGAAAAGGGCATGGCTAGCCCCCCCCCTACAGAGGTACATGCCCCTCCCTGACACCCCAGGCATATATACACACGTATATACATACACATACATATGTACATGTGTATATACATATTTACACATTTTTGGATGGCCGTTGACTCTTATCAGTTCTTCCGCGCTTTGTCAGGTTTTGTTTTTTGTCCTGCAGGGTGTCCAAAATCACCTTCCTCAGCAAGTAAACTTGGTGGGGTTGCCAGTTTAGTCTCCGACAACCCAACCATGCGACAGGTAGTACTGGTTTACATGTTACCAGTAGCACTCAAGAGTGACTCGACACACACATACATTTGACACAAACACACAAACACATTGCGTGATGGACGGGTGGACAGAAGTCCCTCAAATTTATATACATGTGAATGGAGTTCTACTGAAGCAGTTAGAGAAGTTCAAGTATCTTGGAGCCATGTTCATGAGTGATGGAATGCAGAAGGCTGAATTAAGTGCAAGAATTGCAAAAGCTGATGCAGTAATGCGCCAGCCTCAGCATTCAGCAATCAGAAGGGGGTAGGTGTAAAAGCCAAACTCGCTGTCTTCCTGGTATTCCTGACAACTCTTACCGAGGATCATGAATCTTGAGTAATGACCAAAAGAATACAATTGCAAATAAAAGTGGCAGAAATGGGGTTCCTCCGAAGGGTCTTTGGAGTAACGTTACTCGATAAAGTGCATAACTCAGAGACCAGAGAGTCACTCCTGGTAGAGCCGCTACTTCTCCGAATTGAGAGATCACAACTCCGACATTATGAGCATGTGGTTAGAATGTCTCAGTAAAGAATCGCTGGACACAATAAATAATTGTTGTGGGTAAAATGATTATGTGGGTAAAATGATTATGTGGGTAAAATGGTAGGTAAAAAAATTATTGTGGGTAAAGTGGTAGGTAAAATAATTATTGTGGGTAAACTGGTAGGTAAAATAATTATTGTGGGTAAAAGGTAGGTAAAATGATTATTGTGGGTAAAGTGGTGGGTTTAATGATCATTGTGGGTAAAATAATTATTGTGGTTAAAATGGTAGGTAAAAGGATTATTGTGGGTAAAATGGTGGGTGAAATAATTATTATGGGTAAAGTGGTAGGTAAAATAATTAGTGTGGGTAAAGTGGTAGGTAAAATAGTTATTGTGGGTAAAGTGGTGGTTAAAATGATTATTGTGGATAAAAATGTGGGTAAAATGATTATTGTGGATAAATGGTGCGTAAAATGATTATTGTGGGTAAATGGTGGGTAAAATAATAAATGTGAGTAATCTGGTAGGTAAAATAATTATTGTGGGTAAAAAAAAGACCCCCCCCCCCACCAAACGGATTCCCCCCAAATAAAAAACGGACCTCCCCAAATAAAAAACGGATCCCCCCAAATAAAAAAATGGATCCATCCCCAAATAAAAAACGGACCCCCCCCCCCCAAATAAAAAACGGATCCATCTCCAAATAAAAAACGGTACGCCCCAAATAAAAAACCGTACGCCCCAAATAAAAAACGGATCCCCCCAAATGAAAAACGTATCCCCCAAAATAAAAAACATGACCCTCCGAATAAAAAACGGATGCCCCTCGAATAAAAAACGGACCCCACCCGAAATAAATAACGGACCCCAAATAAGATGGATTCCCCCAAATAAAAAACAGATCCATCCCAAATAAAAAACGGACCCCACCCAAATAAAAACCGGACCCCCCCCCCCCCCCGAATAAAAAACGGACCCACAAATAAAAAATGAACCCCCAAATAAGACGGATCCCCCCAAATAAAAAACGGGATCCCTCCCCCATCCGAATAAAAAACGGACCCCACCTGAAATAAAAAATGGACCCCCAAATAAGACGGATCACCCCAGATTCTTAATCGACACAGAAGTAGAAGTCAGTGTCGTCCCGGCGTCTGCAAACGACCTCTGTTATGGAGAGGGGAGCCAGTGGCGCTGCTAATGATTCTACAAGCAAAAGAATACAATTGCAAATAAAAGTGGCAGAAATGGGGTTCCTCCGAAGGGTCTTTGGAGTAACGTTACTCGATAAAGTGCATAACTCAGAGACCAGAGAGTCACTCCTGGTAGAGCCGCTACTTCTCCGAATTGAGAGATCACAACTCCGATATTATGAGCATGTGGTTAGAATGTCTCAGTAAAGAATCGCTGGACACATTTTACAGGCAAAACCAACCGTCAAGAGACCCAGAGGTAGACCCTGAGCAAGATAGTTGGATAACATCCATGAGCTTGGTTGGTCACGCTTTGGGATCCAGTTGCATTAATTAGAGATGTTTGTTACTGACACTCTCGCTGGAAGGAGTGTTTGAGAAGGACCCAGGCCCCCCACGACTCTCTCAGAAATAAGTGGGCGAAGAAGAAGATATTGTCAATTTACTTTTCAATTTACATATATATATTTGCGTATAATACCAATATGCACACTACATATGCTAGCAGAAAACCAGCCGAAGGGCGTTTTTACTGCTAGTTTAATTAATTGATCATGTAGCATAATTTCTGCACAAGTGAGAGTGGGGATACTCACAAGCCTCTGGCAGTCAAAATGTGTTATGGACTAGATACCATTAGGAGAGAGGATTCTTGAAGCTTAGGCTGAAAAGATAGATCTCTGTGGGTGGTACATGTTTATGCACCAAACAAGGAGTCCGAATACAGGTCCTTCCTTGATAAAGTAAGAGCAGCATTAGATGTAGTTACGACTGAATCATAGATCCTAGTGGGAGACGTCAATGCACATGTTGACACTGGCCGGCGACTTTTGAGTTAAGCAGGAATCCGACTTCATATCAACAAAAAAAGTGTTCTGGCAAACCATCCACCGACTTCGTAATAAAAATCCTCTTCCACATTTACTATCAGGAATGAGTCTGAAGTTCTCTCCAGGGAGGTGTATCCTCACGAGGTGAGAAAATACTTTGCTGATCTCCTAAACCCGATCGCAACAATATCTTCTGATGTACCCAAGGTGCATCTGAGAGCGATGACTAATATCTCAGAGGCTGAGGTCACAAGAGCAATTAAAGAGCTTAAATGTGGCAAGGCTGCTGAGGATGTGCCCGAGATATTAAAATCCTTAAATATAGAAGGTATTCTCTGACTGCACTTAATTCAGCCACCTGCTTCCATCATTCGTGAACACGGCCCTGGGATACTTGAAGTTCTCCACCTGCTTCAGTGGAACTCCACTCACATGTAGCGTGCACTGCACAGGCTTCCTTGCGAGGACGAGTGTCTCAGTTTTCGCAGCATTGGCTTTCATTCTAGCCATGCAGCACTTGGCATCAAACCTATCAAGTGCAAGTCAGAGATCACCTTCTGTCGAGTTAAATAATACCATGTCGTCTGCAAATTCATGCCGACTGGTTCTATACCAACAAGTCGTGATACCACTTCCAGCCCGGCTGTGCATGTCAATCTTGTTCATGAAAATAATGAACAGGAGAGGTGACAGTACGCACCCTTGTTGGAATCCGACTGCCACATTGAATAGTTTTGATTTAGCACCATTTATCCGAACACATACACCCAGGCATTCGTATAGAGACATCAGGGCAACAAGAAACTGACCATTGATCCCATACTCCTGCTAAACCTCCCACAGCAGGTCCCGTGAAATGCAGCCATATGTATTTTCGGGGTCTACAATGCAAGAAGGGGGTAGGTGTAAAAGTCAAACTCGTTATCTTCAATTCGGTATTCAGGCTAACCCTTACCTATGGTCATGAACTTTTGGTAATGACCGAAAGAATACGATTGCGAATACAAGTGGCCGAAATGGGGTTCCTCCGAAGGGTCTTTAAAGCAACGTTACTCGATAGAGTGCCTAGGTCAGAGATCAGAGGATCGCTCCAAGTAGAGCCGCTACTTCTTTGAATTGAGAGATCGCAGCTCCGATACTATGGGCATGTAGTTAGAATGTCTCAGGAAAGAATCGCTGGACAGATTTTACGGGCAAAACCAACCGACAGGAGACCTAGGCGGATCAGTTGGAAACTGTTGCTACTGACAGGACCCGCTGGAAGGAGTGTTTGAGGACTAATGACTCCCACGACCCTCTCAGGAATAAGTGGGCAAAGAAGAAGAAAAAGAAGAAGAATCGTCTCGAGTACTGGATCGATAGTTATTTTATCGACCTCGATGAAAGGCAAAGTTGGTCGGCAAGATTTGAACTCAGAGCACAGAGAGCAAGAATGAATACCACAAAGCATTCTATACGACGTTCTAACGACTGCTAATTCATCACATTCAAGGCATGATATTTTACGTTAAACCAGTAAAGTGATAAGAAGCAAAACATCTTTGTGTACGTACAATGAAAGGGCAGTGATGATGATAGCGTTTATGATGATTATAATGATGATGATGATGATGATGAGGAGGAGGAGGAGGAGGAGGAGGAGGAGGAGGAGGAGGGGGTGACGATAAAGATAATGATTACCTAAACATTTGTTTCTTACTAAAATTGATTTGTCGATTTGCGTGCTAGCGTCTAAGGGAAGCTACTCTGTTACATCATTATTTACCATTTACTAGTAACGTCCCTTTGAACCACAAATAGAAACAATTATTTACCATTTACTAGTAACGTCCCTTTGAACCACAAGTAGAAATTTGAACCACAAGAAATCATTCATTTACCCAAATAATGGTTTCTTATATAGGCACAAGGCCAGCAATTTTAGGGGAGGGGAAAGTCGATTAAATCGACCCCAGTACGTGACTGGTACTTTATTTTATCGACCCTATAAGGATGAAAGGCAAAGTTAACCTCGGCGAGATTTGAACTCTGATCGTAAAGGGCCGTAACTCTATGCTGCAAAGCATAGCGCCCGACTCTCTATCGATACTGCCAATCCACCACCCTCATTTACCCAAATAATAAAAAGGAATTGCTGTATATACTCGAATATGAGGCAATCCGAATATAAGCCGACCCTATTTTATGTCAGAAATGTTAACTTTCGGCCACTCCCATGCTAGGAGTATTTTGAAAGCAAAAGATCGAATAAGAGAACTTTATATAGGGAGGGATTCATATAGTAGAAGGGGGCGGAAGAGACAGCTAGTGAGAGTGAGGAGATGCAGAGCAAGAAAAAGAGAGGGCGAGAAAGGAGAGAAAGAGAGAGCAATAAAGTAAAATCAGAAGTCGGATTCAAAGAAAGAATATTGTCAGAGAAAAATATGTATATGTGTGTGTGTGCACGTGTGCATTTGTGTATGCGCGCGTGGACGTGCGAATATATGCAAAGGTAATGCATAAATAACACCAATAGCGATGTAGTAAATGTAATAAAAATAGTGTTTCATTGTAAAATAACCACTCTAGATATGTTAGCACTTTATTAACGTAGAATTTGGTGTTGGTGAAAATCATCAAAATATTGAATATAAGCCGATGCCAGCACCCCCCCCCCCCCGCATTTTACCGCTGATTTCTTTTTGTCACATATTCCTCGACTTATATTCTAATATATACGGTAAATAGAAAAAGAAGGCCTTTTGTATATTTAAAAAAATTTCTATTGCTTGTTCTTGTTGCGAGTAGAAAGTTAGAGTTTTTATAAAGTTGTTTTCTAAATCTCAGTACTAAACCTAGTGCTTCTCCCCTACCCATTTGGAGATGGACATGGTTTTTTTAATTTAATTAAGCATACAAATATACAAAAATTTATATCTTTAAAAAGCGGAATAAAGTGGGGGAAGATCTGCCCACTCAATCACACAGTAACCCATGCTAAACTGCCTTCTCAAAATGAAAGGACAGTCCTCTCTTTAGAAACGACAGTCCTGTTCTAAAAAGGACAGTCTAGCTTTAGAAAAGACAGTTCTGCTCTAGAAGGACACTTACATCAAAAAGGACAGTCCTGCTTCTCAAAATGAAAGCAGGACTGTCCTTTTTGATGTAAGTGTCCTTCTAGAGCAGGACTGTCTTTTCTAAAGCTAGACTGTCCTTTTTAGAACAGGACTGTCGTTTCTAAAGAGAGTACTGTCCTTTCTAAAGCAGGACTGTCCTTTCTAAAGAGAGGTCTGTCCTTTCTAAAGAGTGGACTCTCCATACTAAAGAGAGGCCTGTCCTTTTTAAAACAGGACAGTCCTTTCTAAAGAGAGGGCTGTCCGTACTAAAGAGAGGACTGTCTTTTCTAAAACAGACCTATTTATTTATTTATTTGTTTGGTGCTTTCTCTCACTTTACTGGGTTGATGTAAAATATCATGCCTAATGTCAGATAGAATGCTTTGAATTATTTGCTCTCGCTTGCTCTCTGTGTTCAAATTTCTCAAAAGTTAACTTCGCCTTTCACTGTTTTGGGCTCTGTAAAATAAAAGTTGTATACTTGGGGCTATTCTTCCTTTATATCTGTTTCTCACTTCCACACTCCACTCTTCCTAGAGCTAGATGTTAAGTGGGTGGTCCTGGATGTGAACGATAGTGAATGTGGTGCTTTATGGCTTGTGGATGTCTATACCCTGACTAAGGCAGGATGGCTCAATTTTTTCAGGTTTCTAGAAGCCTTTCATAAAACATTTCACCCTTTACTATAGGTTGGGGACTGGGATGGCATCTGTGAGGGAGTAGCTGATAGAAGAGTCTGGTGCAAATATATCAAAAATCTGATCAGATGGGTACCAACTAGATTTCCTAAATATATCAGTGTAGACATGGAACAAACATATACGGACATCTAGACTAGCAGATAGGGACAGCATAGGATGCCCGCAATTACAAATAGTCTCCTGTTCAGACCACAAGCTTGTAATCTGCATGGTTGGCTTAGATAGAACACAGACAGTCGCCTGGTTACAGGAAGCTTAACACATCGTTCCTGGTGTATAAAGACTATAGAGATTGAATTAGCTAATTAGTTAAGCAACAATTGACTGGGCAACCATCAACATTAGGTAGTAGTGCACTCAGGAGAGTGATTAGTATAGAATCAATAGCTTTTAATAAAGTAGCAATAAAAAAAAAAAGACAGAGGGGAAATTAGTAGCTAAACTAGAAGAGGCACTTATGAGAGGCATTGCAATGAATGTGCTAGCTGTAAGAATGGCACTAGACCATTTCTTCAATGCAAAACATGAAAGTTGCATTGTCAGAGCTAAAACACATGCTCTGATACATGAGGGAACAAATGCGGTTTGATGGGTCTAAGTGACAGAGGCTCAGCATGGAAACAAAGCCACAATTCAGTTTTTGGTGGATCAGGATAGGTGTATGCTGCTTGATTCTAACCAAATGTGTGCAGCCTTCCTGCAACACTTTGCACAACTATTTGGGACAAGCAGGGAGGACAAAGATGGTGGTAAACTATAGTACTTACCTCAACAGCCAGCCATGACTCTCATCAGAAGATGCAGAGTGCTACAAAATACTGATAACAGCAGCTGAAATATTGGTTTCTACTATTGGCACAAGGCCAGCAAATTTTTTTTTGGGGGGGGGGGGTCAATTAAATCAACTCCAGTGCATTACAGGTGCTTTATTTTATCGAGCCCATAAGGATGAAAGGCAAAAGGCCATAACTCTATGCTGCAAAGCATGCTGTCCAACACTCTACCGATTCTGTCAATCCAACGCCCTGCAGCTGAAATAATAATAATACATGTGCAAAAATTAAGCATCAGTTCAGGCTGATGGATTACCAAAATCATTAATGTGTTCAACAAAATTCTTTGCTGTATTTGTTCTGGCTCATTGTAATTAAAATTCTGTTATTATTAACCCTTTCATCCTTACGGGGTCGATAAAATAAAGTACCAGTAATGCACTGAGTAATTGCTGGCCTTGTGCCTAAAGTAGAAACAATTATTAACCCTTTAGCATTTAAACCAGCCATATCCACCAGAATGTTCTCACCTCTTTCTATTCAAACCGGTTATAAGCAGCTGCTCATACTTAAATTAAGGTATTGTTCTCAAAATAAATAACATCAAAATCTTGTAGATTTGATATTACCACAACAATACAAAAGTAAATATAGAGTAGTAAATGCTAAAGGGTTAAGGCAGTGAAAGGGAGATGAATGACAACTGACATCTGGCAACTGACTTGGTAAACACCCACAAAATTATTAATCATCTTGCCAACAACAACCCTGAGCACCTTTTTGAATTCCATGTGTCTAACACACGTGAGCATGCCAACAAAGTCAGAAAACATACAGCTCTCATGACTTTCAGAAACATTTTTTCATACTCAGAGTTGCTGAAGCATGGAACAAACCACCTGCATCAGTTATTAGCTGCCGAGACACTGCATCCTTTAAAACCTCCATGCTTCCTGAAATTCGCCAACACTACACCTGATATCCCCCCCCCCTCCATGCACACGCACACATGTATATCATGACTCATACACTGTTCACTTTCCTGACATTTGTACATTATTCAATGTACTATACATGCACCTTTGGTGAGTTGTAGTGCACCTGAGCACTTTACACAATAATTTCATTATTATTATTTTATTTAGTATAGAGTGCAGGACAAAGTATCTCATAGTGTTTAGTTACAGCTCTTTACATCATGAGCTGTTCATAGGGCATTACAACTTGTCAGAAACAGTAGCATGTTAGACTAAACGTGTTAATATATTAAGTTTCACCCTAAGTTAAAAATCACAATTGGATTGGCACTGTCTTTGATTCATCAGATGTCAATAAATAAACACCAGTTAATTACTGGGACAATTCGATCAGCTGTACTTGTTTGTCATCATCCTCGTCATCATCATCATCCACTACCTTCATCATCATCCTCATCATCATCACCACCACCACCATCATCATCATCATCCTCATCACCACCACCACCTGACCCTTTGAATTCCAGGTACAATCCATTCAATGGACTTCCAAGTAGTTTCCATGTACACAATTTCCCTTATAAGACATGATTCACCTGAGGCTATGGTAAATGACCTTTGCCCAAGATTCCATGCAGTGGGATTGAACCCAGGACTAATAATTGTGAAGCAGACTTCTTAACCATTTGGCTATTCTGTGTTCACTATCTTAAACCTAAGACAAAAAGGATTCCATAAAGAGAAATATCAAGGAATCCTTCAAAACAGGAAGTTCATGGGCCCTTAACTTCTAATGTTCAAACCAGCCAAAACCGGCCAGAATTCTCTACTTCTTTCTGTTGAAACTGGCTGTAACTGGTCGCTCAAACTAATGTTAAAGTATTGTTCTCAAAATAAATACTTTCAAAATCTCATAGATTCAATATTATGTGAGATAACTATGTGAGGTAAAGCCTTTCCCATGAAAATATAATAGTATATATAGAGTAATGTGAATGCTAAAGGGTTAAGCTTGGCTGATCCCATCCATTTCCAGGTCTGAACACAGCCAATTTCTTCCAAATAAGGAGAAAGAAAAAGATTGAGTGAAAAGAGAGAAAGAGAGTATAGAGGAAGAATTAACCCTAGTATTGAACTGGTATTTTATCAACCTTGAAAGGCTGAAAGGCAAAGTTAACCTTGGCAAGATTTGAACTGAGAGTGAAGAAAGTCAGAAGAAATACTGCAATGTGTTCTATCCAGCATTTAATAAATCTGTCATTTCATCACCTTAACAAGAAGTAAGATTCACAAATTATAAGCTGGATTTATACAAAGATAGAAGAGATAGACAGTTACTTTGACTATTTCATCATCGTTTTATGTCCACATTTCCATGCTGACATAGGTTTGAATGTGATGGTTTGAGGCAATGTTTTACAGCTGGATGCCCTTCCAGAAAACAACCCTTTTTGTCATAACAACATGTATAATAAAAATGGTGACAATAATGATAAAAATCATGATGACAATGAAAATAAATTTTTTTTTTCTTAATTAGCAGAGTATATAAAATCGTATCTTTTTTATTTGTTCCAATCAACTTTTCCTAATTAATCTAAGATATTTTTGTATTGTGAGAATTCTGAGTATTTTTAGAAATATCTCATTTAGTGACAGTAGTGAGAAATACAGTAAAAGAGAATTCTCAGGGTATAAAACAGGGTATGAGAAGAGGGAGAGAGGGTAATTAAAGACAGCATTGACTAAAGCTTTGTCAAATAGTCAAAGAATTGTTGTAGTATCAGTAACTCTTACTTTTCACTGTTAATATTTCTTGATTGATATCATTTCTTGTATTGGTAAAGACGGCTTTGTTTGCTTTCATGTGTGTGTGTGTGTGTGCATGTGTAGGTGTATGTGTAGGTGTGTGCGTATGTGTAGGTGTGCTTGTAGGTGTAGCTGAACTTGTAGGTGTCTGTACTTGTAGAGGTGTGCTTATAAGTGTAAATATGTATGCGTGTTTGTGTGTTTGTGTGTATGTGAATATGTTTGTGTGTATATGTGTTTGTTAGTATGTGTGTATGTGTGTATGTGAATATGTGTGTATATGTATAAATATGTTTGTGTTGTGTGGTTGTGTGTATGTGTGTGTATGTGTGTGTATGAATGTATATGAGCATGTATGTATATATATATATATGCATGTGAATGTGTTTGTGTGTATATGTGTGTGCTTGTGTGTTATATGAATCTGTATGTGCGTGCAAATATGTGTGCATGTATACATGTATGTATAAATGCTTGCTGGGTGTTTTAATTTTACATGTGGGTAAAAGGGAGAGCGAGAGAGTAAGAAAGAAATAGTGTGTGTGTGAATGTATGTGAATATGTGTGTGAATGTTTGTGAATGTGTGTGTACATTGGTAAATTGGTAACGCTGGTATCATGATATAGTGCACCCAGTACACTCTGTAAAATGGTAGTAATGGTGTCATAATAAAATGCACCCAGTAAACTCTGTAAAGTGGTAGTGCTGATGCTACAATAAAATATACCCTGTTGAGGTGGTGATGGTGGTGATGGTGGTGGTGGTAGTGATGGTGGTGATGGTGATGGTGGTGTTGGTGGTGGTGGTGGTGGTAGCAGCGGTGGTGATGGTGGTTGTGATGGTGGTGGTAATGATGGTGATTGTGGTGATGGTGATGATGCTGATGATGATGGTGTTGGTGGTGGTGGTGGTGATGGTGGTTGTGATGGTGTTGGTGGTGATGATGATGATGATGGTGGTTGTGGTGATGATGATGACGATGGTGGTGGTGGTGGTGGTAACGTTGTTGTTGGCGGTGGTGGTTGTGGTGGTGGTAGTGGCTGACAGCATGACAGACTCACTATATATTCCAGTCACTGTTGTGTCTGTGTGTCATTGTCCCACCATTATAACTTTTAAAAGCTAACCAACACAACCTGTGTTAAATGTTCCAACATATTTATAAAACACCATCTCAGAATCTATACATCTTTTATATTCTTTTCTTAAATATTACCAAGTTATATATTTTAAAGTATATATTTTTGTTATTTGGAAGATTATAATGGTTTTGAGAGTGTAGCATTAATGAATTTAACCTTTTCGGCTTTTATAGCTTTGTATTGGTAAATACCATAGCATTAAGAGATGTAACCAAGTGAAAATTTGTATCTTTGTCAGCATGAAAATTGATTTCTTTACAGAATTATACACATTCTAAACTAAAGTATTTCTCATAGTTTATTACTTTTATAAGTTGAATTTCTTCTTCTGAATAGGTGACCGAATTAGCAGCGGAGGTGGGTGTTCGGAAAGTACAATAACTAAGGTAAGAACGGGATGGAAGAAGTTCAGGGAGCTACTGCCACTGCTAGCTGCAAAAGGCTTTTCCCTCAAAATGAAAGGCAGACTGTATGATGCGTGTATACGAACAGCAATGTTACATGGTAGTGAGACCTGGGCGCTGTCTGTGGAAGACTTGCACAGATTAGAAAGAAATGAAGCTTGCATGCTCCGATGGATGTGTAATAGTAATATACGTGAACGGCAAAGCATAAACGAATTGAGAGAGAGACTGAGCAATTAAATGCTGTGTACAGGAGAGGTGGTAGCGTTGGTATGGAAATGTGATGTGCATGAAGGATGACAGCTGCATAAAAAGGTGCAGAGCACTAGAAGTCGATGGAAACCGCGGAGTGGGGAGACCCAAGAAGACCTGGGATGAGGTGATAAAAGCCGACCTTACCCAATTACACCTCTCAAAGGCGATGACACACGACCGTGACCTCTAGCGTCACGCAGTAATACAGAAGACCCGACCCCCCACGGGTACAAGCCGAAGCTGAAGCATATAGACAATATGCCCCCACACCCTCCCACTGCAAAGTGGTCATGGAGGTGCCACGGCAAAAATGCACCCAGCCTACACTGTAAAGTGGACGTGTAGGCGCCACAGAAAAAAGCACCCAGCACTCACTGTAAATGAAGTTGGTGTTAGGAAGGGCATCCAGCTGTAGAAATCAAGCCAGAACCAGTTCCCGTATGAGCAAGGCATGGTCAGCCAACCGGCTACTGCCCACAACAGGATAACCCATCTAACCCATGCTAGCGTGAAAGAACGGACGTAAAATGGTGATAATGATGATGATAACATATTGAGTGTTGAAGGCATAATTATATATATATTGAGTGCTACTGGTAACATGTAACCCAGTACAACCTGTCACATGGTCGGGTCATCAGCGACTAAACTGGCAACCCCACCAAGTTTACTTGATGAGGCGGGTGATTTTGGGCACCCTGCAGGACAAAAAACAAAACCTGACAAAGGGCGGAAGAACTCATAAGACTCAACGGCCATCCAAAAGTGTGTAAATATGTATATACACATGTACATATGTATGTATATGTATATGTGTATATACATGGGTGCTTGTGCATGTATATGTGCGGGGACATAGAAATAGTCTGGCTGGACACCCGATCACGCAGTTAAACCACTGGGAGTTTCTCAGGGCATTCTTCTAGGAGAAGGCAACTCAGGAAACTGTGATAACTCCGATATAAAACCTGCGGCTCAGTAGTTACCGATGATGTTGATCTTTTCTTCTTTTCAGGTTATAGCTACTGTCGCTCAGAGAGTGGGATTGGCTCAGTGCACAGTCTTTCCTCACTTTAAAAAATATCTTCACGCACAGGCATTGCACGATAGAATTAATTAATAATTATTAATAATGGTATATCGTCCAATGGCCATACTCGATAATAAGGGGGCAGCCATCATATATATATGTATATGCATATATGTATGTATGTATATGTGTATGTATGTATATGTGTATGTATGTATATGTATATGTATATGTGTGTATGTATGTATATGTGTATGTATATATATATATATATATATATATATATATATATATATATGTATATACCCAAACCCACTACCCGCCCCCATCTCCCACTCCCGCCAACACCACCCTTTCTCTATAAAGTTATGTTGGTACCACAACATCCAGTCCAAACTAATGAGATTGTGTAGGTGTCACAACAAAAAAACACACAGTCCACGTTGTAATGCGGCCGTGTTGGTAACCCGGTAAAAAGTTCCCAGTCTACACTGTAAATGTGGTTAGTGTTAGAAAGAGCATCCAGCCGTAGAAAACCTGTCAGATAGTCCTATACGAGTGAGACACGGTCACCCGACCAATTTTGCCTCAACTGGGACAACTCCCGTCTAACCCATGCTAGTGTGGAAGATGGACGTTAAACGATGATGATTGATATCAGAAACCTGTTGTTGCATGTATTAAGGAAGAATCACCACAGACAAATGTATTTCCTCGAAGCCTTATTTTACAATGATTAAATTGCCCTTATATATGTGATAGAACAAGTATCGGTAAATAAATAATAATAATAATAAAATTATTGTGTAAAGTGCTCAGGTGCACTACAACTCGTCAATATAGTACATAGAATAATACACAAATGTCAGGGAAGTACATGTGTGTATGTGTTAGCTGTTCTGTTGGCGGATCTCGGGAAGCATGGAGGCCTTAAAGGATGCAGTGTCTCGACAGCTAACAACTGATGCAGGTAGTTTGTTCCATGCTTCAGCAACTCTGAGCGTTAAAAAATGTTTCCGAAAGTCATGGGAACTGTGCTGTTTTCTTACTTTGTGGGCATGTCCACGTGTGTTAGACACATGGAAATCGAAAAGGTACTCAGGGTTGTTGTTGGCAACATGGTTAACAATTTTGTAGGTGTTTACCAAGTCAGTTGCCAGGCGTCGGAGCTTCAATGAATCCATGCCCAGGGAAGCAAGGCGCTCAGAGTATGGTAGATGCTTGATGGAGGGTATTCGCTTGGTTGCACGTCTCTGAACAGTTTCCAGGCGGTCAATGTCCTGAGCAAGATAGGGGTTCCAGACTGGTGATGCAAATTCTAAGTGTGGTCGCACCATAGCTGTATACAGCCTTAAATAGATATCTGGAGAGCGGCTGACAAAGGTCTTGCTGAGTGATGCTAAGACACCCTCGGCCCTCTTGACAATTTTAGAGACGTGCCTCGTCCAACGCAAATCGCTGCTGACCGTAATGCCCAGGTTACGTTCACAGGAAGATTTCTTGATATTAGTGCTGTGGAGGGAGTATGTGGACGCTGGGTTTTTACTCCCAAAATGCATGGTGGTGCACTTGTCCACAGCTAGCTTGAGTTGCCAGTCTGTTTCAACTCTTCCAACTCATCCATAATTACTGAAAAGTATAAATATGCATTTCACACTCCTTCTGTTATAGATATAATGAGGACATGAAATTAATGAGAAGCAATAGAACAGAACAAATTTATAATTAAACATTAATTAATTCAACATTAGTTATTACAACAGTGAAATGTTTATATGATTACATTGAGTCAAATGCTGTTGGTTTGGGGTAAAATCTTTGTAATAAACAGATTATTCTTCCCTTCCACAATAACAAAACAAATACATGTAGCAGTGGAATCTTCTGGAGTTGTGGGACCCTGAAACACCTCCCTACTCACTGCTGCTATCGGGGGTGAGGAATTGGCATTCTGCATGGAGTTCGCCTTCTGCATTTCCTTTGCTATCTTCTGAAGTAACACTTTCTCAATTATCTTCTACGACCATCATAAGTCTAGCATATACAAGTCTAGCATATACATACTATTAGCTACTATATACATACATACTATTAGCTACTACATACACACACACATACTATGAGCTACTACATACACACATACACACTATTACCTACTACTACCTAGCTAAAAGTAAACCCCTATACTTAGCTTTTGTCGACTTGGAGAAAGCCTTTGGCAGAGTCCCCCGCACCATTATCTGGTGGGCCCTTAGAAAACTAGGGGGTGATGAATGGCTTGTGAGAGCTATACAAGCTATGTATAAAGAAACAGTCAGTAAGGTTAGAATTAACAACGAATACAGTGAAGAATTTAGCGTAAAAGCTGGTATTCATCAGGGCTCTGTCCTTAGCCCCCTCCTATTTATTATTAACAGAGGAGTTCAAGACTGGCTGCCCATGGGAACTTCTATATGCAGATGATCTAACGCTCATAACTGAATGGCTGAACTAGAGAAGAAATTCCAAATATGGAAGCATGGCCTAGAGTGAAAAGGTCTTAAAGTTAACTTGTCTAAGACTAAAGTTCTAGTATGTAGGAAGTAAAATAGGGCAGAGGTCCCCTCTGGGAAATGGCCATGCTCAGTGTGTAGGAAAGGAGTAGGCAGAAATTCCATTTTATGTCCCAAATGCAAAGTATGGGTGCATAAACGATGTAGTAAGATCACAGGTAAGCTATCTAAGAATGTAAATTTTATATGTGGCCGGTGCTCAGGTGCAATAAGTAGCAAGTGCCCACAGGATATTAGCTCCTTCTATTGCCCAGATGGCTCTATAGAAATAGTAGACACCTTCCATTACCTGCGTGACAAAATCAGCAGTGGTGGACGGTGCTCTGAAAGTACAGTAGCCAGAGTCAGAACGGGATGGAAAAAGTTCAGAGAGCTTATACCACTATTGGCTACAAAAGGTTTCTCTCTAAAAATGAAAGGCAGACTGTATGATGCCTGCATATGAACAGCAATGTTACATGGCAGTGAGACATGGGAATTGTGTGCAGAGGATCTGCGCAGACTCGAGAGGAACGAAGCATGCATGCTTCGTTGGATGTGTAATAGTAATATACGTGAACAGCAAAGCATAAATGAACTAAGTGAGAAATTAGGAATAAGAGGGATCAGATGTTTACTCGAGAGAAGACTACGTTGGTATGGTCACGTGATGTGCATGAAAGGCTGCAGCTGTATAAAAAAGTGCAGGGCAATCAAAATTGATGGAAGTTACGGAGTAGGCAGACCCAGAAAACCTAGGACAATTTGATAAATTCCGACCCTACACACTTACACCTCTCTAAGAGAATGTCACTGGACCGAGATCTTTGGCGCTATGCAGTAATACAGAAGATCCGCCTTGCCTAAGTACAAAGTGAAACCTACAGTCAGTAGGCACCTCTTAATCAAAATATACACCCCCATCCCACTACCTCAACTCCACCCCCACCCCCATCAACACCACCCCTTTCTCTGTAAAGTTATGTTGGTACCACAACATCCAGTCCGAAACAAATGGGGTCGTGTAGGTGTCACAACAAAAAACACATACAGTCCACGCTGTAATGTGGTTGGTGTTAGGAAGGGCATCCAGCCGTAGAAGACCTGCCAGACAGTCCTATACGAGCGAGACGACCAATCTTGCCTCAAGTGGGACAATTCCCGTCTAAACCCATACTAGCGTGGAAGATAGACATTAAACGATGATGATGATGATGATGATACACACATACATACTATTAGCTACTACATAAATGCATACATACCATTAGGTACTAATAGACACATACATACCATTAGTTACTACATACAGACACACATACATGCTATTAGGTACTACATACACACACACATACCATTAGCTACTACATACAGACACACATACATACCATTAGCTACTACATACAGACACACATACATACCATTAGCTATTACACTAATATCAAGAAGTCTCGTTGTGAATGTGACCTAGACATTACTGTCAGCAGCGACTTGCGTTGGACAAAGCACATGTCAAGAAGGCCGAGGGTGTCTTGGCATCACTCAGCAAGACCTTTGTCAACCACTCTCCAGCTATCTATTTAAAGCTGTATGTAGCTATGGTGCAGCCACACTTAGAATTTGCATCACCCGTCTGGAACCCCTATCTTGCTCAGAACATTGATCTCCTGGAAACTGTTCAGAGACATGCAACCAAGTGAATACCCTCCATCAGGCATTTACCTTACTCTGAACGCCTTGCTTCCCTGGGCATGGATATATTGAAGCTCCGTCTAGCAACTGACTTGGTAAAATTATTAACCATCTTGCAAACAACAACCCTGAGCACCTTTTTGAATTCCATGTGTCTAATACACGTGGGCATGTCTACAAAATCAGAAAACAGCACAGCTCCCATGACTTTCGGAAATATTTTTTCATGCTCAGCGTTGCTGAAGCATGGACCAAACTTCCTACATCAGTTGTTAGCTGCTGGGACATTGCATCCTTTAAAACCTCCATGCTTCCTGAAATTTTCTAACACCTCACCTGATATCCCCACCTCCATACAAATGCACACATGTATATCGTAACTCAGACAGTGTTTACTTTCCTGACATTTGTACATTATTCTATGTACTATACATGCACCTTTGATGAGTTGTAGTACACCTGAGCACTGTACACAATAATTTCATTATTATTATTATTATGCCAAAAGTAGAAACAATTATTATTATTGTGTCCACCATACGATCGCCATGGTAAAAGAGATCGTATGTTGGACACATTTGAAAGGGTTGAAGATGGGTACTTTCCTCTTTGGTGACACCCTCATTAACTTTTTCAGGTTTCACCTGAAAAGGAAAATCAGGGTGGAGAGGGAAGTGTTTATGATCTGAGTTCAAATCCCGCCGAGGTTAACTTTGCCTTTCATCCTTACAGGGTCGATAAAATAAAGTACCAGTAATACACTGGGATAATTGTTGGCCTTGTGCCAAAAGTAGAAAATAATATATGCAGTCATCATTTAAATAATGATTTTTAATTTAAGGACATGGCTAACAATCTATAGGGAGGGAAAAGTTGATTACATTGACCTCAATATGTAACTGGCACTTTATTTTATCAATCAGGAATGGATGAAAGGCAAAGTTGACCTTGGTGGGATTTGAACACAGTATTTAAAGGGCCTTAACAAAATGCCATAAACCAGCTTGTCTGATACTCAAATGATTCTGCCAATCCACCACCCTTACTTTTTAAATAATTGTTTCTATTTTAGGCACAAGGCCAGCAATTACCCAGTACATTACTGGTACTTTATTTTATCGACCCCGTAAGGATGAAAGGCAAAGTTAACCTCGGCAGGATTTGAACTCAGATCGTAAAGGGACGTAACTATGCTGGAAAGCATGTCCAACCCTCTACCGATACTGCCAATTCACACAAGGTCAGAAATTTATAAGGAGGGGAAAGTTAATTATATCGACCCAGTACTTTGCTGGTACTTTATTTTATCGACCCTGTAAAGACGAAAGGCAGGATTTGAATTCAGAACAAAATGAGGTGTAACTCTATGTCACAAAGGATGTTGTCCGATTCTCTACTGATTCTGCCAATCCACCACCCAAGCAAATTTAGAGGAAGGGCAAAGTTGATGAAATCAACCCGAATACTTTGGTGGTATTTTATTTTATTGACCCCAGTAAGATGAAATTTGAAGTTGACATCGATGCAATTTGAACTCACAACATGAAGCGATATAACTAAATCCTATGAAGCATTTTGTCCGATTCTCTAATGGCTTTACCAATTAACTGCCCTACCATTAAAATAATTGTTTCTACTTTAGGCACAAGGCCAGCAATTACTGGTACTTTATTTTATCGACCCCGTAAGGATGAAAGGCAAAGTCAACCTCAGCGGGATTTGAACTCAGATCGTAAAGGGACGTAACTATGCTGGAAAGCATGGCGTCCGACCCTCTACCGATACTGCCAATCCACCACCGCCCTACCATTAAAATAATAACAGCTTGAGAACATATCTCTCTTAATCTGACAGTATGTCTGTCTCTCTTAAAAGCATGTTTACCAATTTACACACATCAGAATAATGAAAATAAAAAACAATAAATTTATGTTGGTATATTAGGCAGAAATGTTATTTATATATAAAAAAACAAATGAAAACAAAAACACAGAAAACTATTTTAATTGTGTAAAAACATGACTACAATTATCTACTGAAAGAGAGTCTACACTAAACATAATTAATTCAGAATATCTACTAATTTACTAAACTCATTAACAAGACAATGAATGAAGTAGCAGCCATAGAACATCAGAAAGAATGCTTTATAGTATTCATTCCAGCTCTCTTAGTTCAAATCTTGCTACAGTCAATTTTATATTATATCCTTTAGAGGTTGATATAAAAAGTACCAGTCTATTACTGGAGTAGATTATTCCTCTACACAGGGCCTATGAGAGGGGGCGTCCAGCTGGTACTTTGTTCTGGGGCCCAAGGGCTAAGAAAGCCTCACAGTAACTATACAACATCCATTTTGAGAAAAAATCTTTGCCTGCTTTGGGCTTCAAAGGGGTCTTGTAATGCCTTGCAAAATTTCTCTTGGAGGCCCATATCTTTCTCACTTCTTTTCTCTCACTTTCTTTCTTTCTCTGTAAGAAATTGATTGTGTTCAGACATGGGAATAGGTGGACTGTGCTATTAGATATATTTACTGATTAGTAAATAGATGATAGTAATAGAATATTTTTTATAATACATAAGTGCAGCAGCAGAAGGACATTATGAAGACTCTTCTTCTTCTTGATGATGACACTGACGATGATGATAATAATGATAATGATGATAATGATGATGGTGATGGCAATGATGGTGTTGATGATGATGATGATGGTGTTGATGATGATGATGATGATGATGATGATGATGATGATGATGATGATGATGATGATGGTGGCAATGTTGACAATAATAATGATGATGGAAAATAAATAAAATAATAGAAAGTTCAGTTTCTAGGGATGAAGAATTAGTCCAAATGGATATTTGACATATAAAAAGCTGCAGTGTAGAAGATAAGAGAAAAATAGGCATTTGTTAAGACTGATTTCAGAAATATTTATCTCTAGAACAAGAGATAAGAGCTGAATGAAAACATTGCGACACTTTTACAGCTAACATCACAACTTAGTTGTTACACGAGAGATAGACATGCTAGAAATAGCAGCCAAATTTCTCTCAAATCAAACATAATGTACTTACCAGAGAGTTTCTAAAGAGGTGGAGTTTGTCATGTGTAGGAAATTTCATTTGATCATCTGTCTGCTCAGTCAGGGCTATCCTGGTAGTTAATATATCATCAATTATGATTTCATTACTTAAGATAGTAACTTAATATATGGTTTTTATATAAAAATTATATTGGAAGATTTTAATTTAAATAGGAACTCTTTTGTTTCATAGAACCAGAATTGGTTTTGGCCCGGTTGGTATCAAAATTTCAATTAAATATTGAAAAATTTTGAGGATTTACTAAAATTATTAATAATATGGTTCTTAATAAGATAATGTCAGAAGATTTTAATTTAAATAGAAATTCTTTAAAGTGGGTGGTTTTGTTTCATAGAACTAGAGCCAGTTTTGGTTGGGTTTATATCAAAAGGGTTAAGTAAAATTATTAATTTTGATATTATTAAGTTAGTGTTTGGAACATAATTTAACAAAGATGTATACATAAATTTAAGATGAAAAGCTTCATCATCATCATCATTGTTTTTACATCTATTTTTCCACACTGGCATGGGTTGGATGGGTCCTTCTCAGCACAGCATCTCTCCATTCACCGTGTTTCTTCGTCATCTCTACTGTGAGTCTCAGGTCTTTCTAAGTCTACCTCTACTGCGGCTTTTTTCCACTGGTATTTCCTGGCACTTCTTCACCCATCAATTACACCGTGTAACAAAAATTTTTTTTTCTCTGTTCCTGGCTTGTAATCACTTTTTGTGTTGCTTAGGTCCTAAATAAATAAATAAAAAAGTGCTATTAAACAGTTAAAAGTTTGGGTTTGTAAAAATTCTAAGCTATTCACTAGAATTATTTGTATGCTGGATTTTACGTTGTATGTAAGTTTAATTTGCTTATGTTAAATGATTTTTTTATATATGTTTCAGGTTAAATTAAAATGATAATATAAAGAGTAATACCTAAAGAAAATTATAAAAGTGCAATAAAGTATAAAATTGTTAAAAAGTGGATTAAAGAGATTTATTGATATTGGATTTATTGATACTGGATTTATTGATACTGGATACGTACCCTGAATAAAGGGTAAGTTGTGTTTTAAGCATTCGTCTCCAGGATGAAGCAGTGGAACTTGGTCAAGGAGGAAGTGACAAGTCAGAGAAGTCGACACAAACCTTTCTCAGGCTTTTACACTCTTAGGGATGGCCTCTGCTTCTGCCATGACATGCCTGGACTGTTTGACGTTATTGGGGTGCCGTTTGTGCCCAAGGAGTGGCGGCTATTTATAGACAGCTCCACCACAAGTTTGAAGGCTGTCCTCCTCCACAATGGAAACAAGTTCCCGACACTACCCCTAGCTCATTCAGTCTGCCTGAAGGAAAATTACTAAGTCCTCTTGGAAGCTCTGCAATACAACCAGTACAATAGGGAAATCATTGGAGACTTCAAGATGGTGGCTTTCCTGCTTGGACTCCAAGGAGGCTTTATCAAATTCCAATGCTTCCTCTGCTTTGGGACAGCAGAGCCACCTCTGACCACTACAAAAGAAAGAACTGGGAGCAGCGAACAGAATTTGTAGTTGGGACCCGGAACGTCATGTGGGAGCCACTGGTTGATCCCAGGATTGTGCTCATTAAATTGGGGTTGATGAAGCAGTTTGTGAAGGCTCTCAACCAAGAATCAGCCGCTTTTAAGTACCTTCTTGAGTTCTTCCCCAAGTTATCTGAGGCCAAAATCAAAGGTGGAATTTTTGTTGGACCTCAGATAAAGAAGGTGTTTGAGTCTACCGAGTTCTCCAATAAGCTCAATAGGATTGAGAGAACAGCATGGAACTGTTTCAAGGCAGTTGTTAAGTGCTTCCTGGGAAACTACAGAGCTGAAAACTACCAGCAACTGGAGCAGGATCTGATAAAGGCTTTTGGCACCATGGGATGCAGGATGTCGCTTAAACTCCATATGCTGGACGCTCACCTGGAAAAATTCAAGGACAATATGGGCGCCTACTCAGAGGAACAAGGCGAACGATTCCACCAAGATGCGAAAGAGATAGAGTGGAGGTACCAGGGCCACTACAATGAAAATATGATGGGGGACTATATCTGGGGGCTAGTGCGGGAATGCGACCTGGACTACAACCGCAAATCCAGGAAATCCAGTAATTTCTGACGTGTATAAGTTGCTTTATAAGCGTTATTTGTTTTTACTTGTTTGCTTTTGATAAGCTTGTGTAATAAAATAAATATATACTCTGTTGATTTAATTATATGAACTGATAAATTTTTTTAAAATTTGTTTTTTCTTGAAAAATATGAAAATTTTGAAATATCAAACTTCTGACAACAGACCCAAACTTCTGATTAAATAATAGTATTTTTTTATAATAATGGGATATAACAAACCAGGAAATGACACTTAGAACCGGGGAACAAATAATATGTTACACGGTGTTATCAGCCATGTGCATCACGTCTGTACCAACACAATATTTTCTCCTGCACGCCACCTCAGATTCCTCTTAAACTCAGTTTCGCCCTCAGTTCATCCAAGCTCTGCGTTTCTCTCACATTTACATTGCACATCCAACTGAGCATGGCTGCTTCATTTCTTTCCACTCTACACATGTCCTCTGCAGTCACAGCCCATGTTTCACTACAATGCAGCGTCACACTTCACACACAGGCATCATGCAGTCATCCTTTTTTTGTAAGGAGAAATCTTTTGTTGTCAACAGTGGAAGTAGGTCTCTAAATTTCTTCCATCCTATCCTTATTCTAGCTATTATGCTCTCAGAACACCGCTCTCTGCTGCTAATTAAGTCACCTAGATAGCAGAAGCTATCAACCACTTCTATGAATCCTTTCTGTGACTTGAAGAAGTATATGACTTGAAGAAGTATATATCACTCACGCTCTTCTCAATTATTCCTATGCATCTTCTACACACAAAGTTTATATATAAACATAAGCACTTTAAAATGAGAGGGTTTATATCATAAAATCATGGGTAGTTTCAGGTGGTTTGGTAGCAAAAGGGTGAATATATGCAAATCGATCGATTGACAGATTGAATATACGTAGTAGTGTGACAAAGATAACAAAAGGTATCAAATAGAATACGTAAACACACGCATACATCTATGTGCGCGCGCGCGTATATATACATATATATATATATAATTCTTTTATTGATATCAGATCAGTCATCAGACTGCGGTCATGCTAACATTTCAAGTCAGCTATTTATTTTATCGAGCCCCCTTTTCGTCGAACCGCTAAGTTACGGGATATAAACAGACATCCAAACGGTCTTCAGCAGTTTCCGTCCACCAAAGTCTACTCAGAAGGCAATGGTTAACCCGAGGCTATAGGAGAAGACACTTGCGCAAGATGCCACATGGTTATATACATACGTATGTATGGCTTAGTGGTTAGAGCATTGGGCTTGTAATCAGAAGGTTGTGAGTTCAATTCTCGGACCGGGTGATGTGTTGTTTCTTTGAGCAAGACACTTTATTTCACGTTGCTACTGTTTACTCAGTTGTAGAAATGAGATGACAGGATTGGGGTCCCTATCATTAAAAATCACCCAAGACACCTCCAACGAGATATACCTTGGAAGAGGCCAGCTAAACCTGCATAGGTGTGAGCTGTAACAACAAAACACAACAGACACACACACACACACACATATATATATATATATATATATATATATATATATATATATACAGTAGATAGGTGAGCTATCTAGTAATGTAGAAATATTAGAACATTCAAACATTAACTGCGTGAGCACTCAATACGGTAGTGTGTAAAATTTATTTTCTTAGTAGAATAGTGATAGTGACTTCGAAGTATCAGCTTGGCTCGAAATAACGGTGTAATGAGATAGAGAAGTAAGTATATATAAAAAGAACTATCAACTACCGGTAGAGATAGAGTAGAAGATACGAATAAAGAGAGAAAGTAAAAGCGTATCATATTTATAGATTGACAAACAGGTGTTGAGTGAGGAAGGCTATTAGCGACAGACGATAAAGAGAGACAATGTAGAACAGAATGCAATGTATATAGATAGATAGAAAGAGTGAGAGAAGGAAGAGATAATAGTGTCAAGTCTCTCTTAATAGATAAAATAACGTGAAGCACTCTACGACAGCCAAAACTGCTCTGTCGCTGTTTATACCTCAACAGTACACCATTACCTTTTCTCTCTCTCTCACACACATATCTATATTGGAGTAGGTGCTCGAAACACGAGTGTACTTGAAACATTAACTGAATGAGCACTCAATACGTGTGTCTAGAGTGTAAAATTTATTTTCTGAAGAGAACCATACATAAACATCCATATACATATACACACACACACACGCGCAAACAAACATGCACGTTTTGATTATATGTGTGTTTGTATGGTGAAACCACTTGATGATGGTTGTTACTCTCTCACTCACACACTCACTCACTAATTAACAGCATTCCTCTTTCCATGTGGATTTACCACCAGCTGCTACTTAGAAAGAGAAGGAGAGATCGAACGGAAAGGTCGACTTAAATTTACAGTGACGCTTCTGGAGGAGTAAATAAATAATATAATTTATTGATAAATGTATTAAAAGAAACAAAAAACAAACATATGTGTTATAAACAGAAACAGGAAATATATATTTCATCTTCAAGAAGATATTACTTATTCACATCAGTCAAATATAGGCTGAGTGAAAACAAAAACAGAGGTAAGTGAAAGACAGCTAAATCTTCTTAGTTTACTTTTCATATGGTTTTCTGTAATAATAAGCTATGAATATATAGATTTTAGTTTGAAGCCATTTCACTTCACCTACGTCGTAATTTTCAACGAAGCCGTCAACGTCATCTAATATTAATTTCTGTCCTTCGCTTCTTTATAAACACGAGCCTTGTTGCCTTATATATCTATATATATATAGTAATGAAATATTGTGTACAGTGCTCAGATGCACTACAACTCATCAAAAAGTGTATGTATAGTACATATATATATATAATCACCACCATCATCATTTATTGTTGTGGGGGCAATGTATATAGCCGGTATAGTTGAAAAATCATATTTAATTTCGTCTCTAAGTTCCGAGTCCGGTCCAGGTAAATTGCACCTGTCTCCCAAACTGGTGTTATTGAAATCTCAGGTGGGGGAACAACAGAAAACGAGTAATTGACGACGGGTTTGAAGGCTATATTCCTTCAAAACATCGAAATCATAGGAAATTCATTAATTTCACCTTTAAAATTCTAACCAAACTTATCAATTAACTAACATTAAAATAATTTAAAAAATACCATATAAAGTACCAGTGATATATTGCGATCCTCCGAAAGACCCCCCCCCCTTCTCGCACCTCTTCTAAAAAGTTTGGTCATGTGTGTCTATTGGTGGGCGCAAGGCATTTTGGCGGAATGGAATAGAGACTCGGGGGTTGGAATCGCTTCACTTTCATTTATGTTATTGATACATTTATAAAAACCTTAAATATTCAGGCAGGGGATTCGCAGAATCGTTAGACCGACGGACAAAATGCCTTGCACTCTTTTTTACGACTCGTTACGTTCTGAATTCAAATGTTGCCGAGGTCAACTTTGCTTTTCATACTTTTAGGATCAATAAAGTAAAGTACCAGTCACGTACTCGGGGAGAAAGATCAGTTTAATCGAATCATCATTCTCCAAAAAATGTCTACCGATGTATTTATTTGCCTTAGAAGTAATTGTTTCTACTTTTGGCACAAGGCCAGCAATTACCCAGTGCATTACTGGTACTTTATTTTATCGACCCCGTAAGGATGAAAGGCAAAGTTAACTTCGGCGGGATTTGAACTCAGAATGGCAAGGGCCGTAACTTTATGCGTCAAAGTATGGCGTCCGACCCTCTACCGATACTGCCTTAGAAATAATTGTTTCTACTTTTGGCACAAGGCCAGCAATTAATGAGTACATTACTGGTACTTTATTTTATCGACCCCGTAAGGATGAAAGGCAAAGTTAACCACGGCGGGACTTTTACAGAAAATCGGGAACCCCACAAATATTTTATTTTCACCATGTATATATTTTATTTATACGGTAAACACCACATACAATCACAATTTATGCAGTAGTATATAAACAGAACTTATTATATTAAAAAAAAGGGGGAAATAATGACACTCCATAACAAAGGGCGCAGGAATTTCCCTCTAATAATTTTTTAGGCACGTCAATACATTCACAGCATTACCGCAAATGATAGCGAAGCTAAGCCAGTGGAATAGCCAAGCACCCTCACCATGAGCACTACTCGATACATCAGTAACACAAGCCGCCAACAATGGCAAGAATCTCGTTGTCATAGGCACAGCTCCCTCAAAATGTTTCGAACGTTACAAAGTGAAATATATAGTTTGCCAATAATTCCTGCTCAAACTCCATAGTTTCCTTCCTAAGTAAACAAAACAAAAGCAAATATGGTTTGTTTGTTTGTACATTCGACAGACAGACAGGTATGTAGGTAGATAGATAGATATGCAGATACACAATTAGTGACAGGCAGGTAGATAGATAGATATGAAGATACACAATTAGTGACAGGCAGGTAGATAGATAGATATGCAGATACACAATTAGAGACAGGCAGGTAGATAGATATATGTAGATACACAATTAGAGACAGACAGGCAGGTAGATAGATATATGTAGATACACAATTAGAGACAGACAGGTAGATAGATATATCTTTTAGACAGACAGACAGTTAGGTAGGTTGTCTAGGTTGCTAATTGTCATAATAATAGGTTTGATTTAGACATATCTTGTTTACGATATCCCTCTTGTTACGAGCTTCATAACATTATTTATTTAAACCCCCCAACCATTTGACGAAAAGCTGTTTGTTGTTGGTGAAGTGTCTGTTGCTATAGAAAACACTCACACATAGTGTCGTATTTATTGGTACAAGTCTTCGAATTAAGAGGATAGGGAAAAATAAGATGTTAATTTAATGCCGTTCTCGGGAGTATTACCAATGTGAGTGTAATGGAATAGTTACAGCCGTGGACCGAAAACTGGATGTAGACTCGGCTCTCTAAAGAGATGACCATTGTGCGTGTGCACATATGCAGGGCTGGATTTAATGGGGAGCAAAGGGGGAAATTGCACGAGCCTCTTGCAGTGTGGGGGGAGGGGAAACCAGCGGCGGCCGTAGCAATTTATTTGTGCCCTCAGCTGGGTTTTTTAGTTTTAGGATGGTTAGAATTTTTGAATTTAATACCTGTTTGTATAACTTCAATTCCAATTACTTGCGCCAAGCTAACTGTGATATGTAAAATTGAGAGGTTTGCTGTGTATTCTGATATTTTGTGTTTGAGGGGCCTCCAAAACCTGAAGTGATTACCCCCTCCCCATCCGGTCTAAATCCAACCCTGTACATATGCATATATGAACCCATAACTCCTGGCGGAGTCGTAGGGGCGCCGTAGTGACATTGGGCATTTTAAAAACATAGTGGAGCCAATTCCCCTCTCCAGATCTGAATCCAAGCGATTTTTTCCAGAGGGAAGAAGTGAGAAAGAGATATAGAGGAAGAATCGACCCCCCAATACTGGACTAGTATTTTTTTTTATCGGCCTCGAAAGGATGAAAGACAAAATTGATTGCAGCAGGATTTGAATTCAGACTGCAGAGCCAGAACAAATTCTACAAAGCATTCTATCCGACGTTTTATCGACTCAGCCAATTTGCCGTATTGTGTGTATACATACATACACACATAATGACCCGAATTTTACTGTATCTGACTTTAAAATGTCATGGTTCATTTAATTAGCTCCGTGATCTTTGCTATTATTTTATTTTATTTCAAGCAATGTTGTGGTGGCACGAAGTCGACTCTTCATTTCCGACTAACTCATATATTTTCATATTTTTCTGTTTCTTAACACATGACTTAATATCACTTTATTCAAGCGAACTCTATTTCTCACGCTCAAAGCAACAATGATTATTGTACTGTTTATTCTGATATATTTATTCATACTCCGTCTTAGTCAGAACTATTTGAAGCTTCTATAATAAATGATTACCTTTCTATTGATCTCTGTTTATAGTCTCTCTCTTGACCTTTGTTAAAGGTATTTCGTGTTTTCGGGCATTGGACTTAATTAAACCCTGAAACCATTCCGCTAACTATTTACACGTCTTTGATGTGAAATTCCCTTTTGAGGCACTACCCTGGACAGTGTTTTTGTGGAAGACCAGTAGCCACCCATGCAACACCAATGATGTCCAAGGGAAAAGTAAAGGCCGATACAACTCAGCTGTAGAAATGAGTTACGTCGCATCTCATTTCTACAGCTGAGTGTGAACTGGAGCAACATGAAATAAAGTGTCTTGCTCAAGAAAACATCCCTTCGCCCAATCCGGTTATCGAACTCACAACCTTATGATTGTGTATCCAACTCTCTAACCAGCGTTTCTCAACCTTTTTACCCTTGTGAAACCCTTGAAATGGTTTTCATGTCTCAGGGAATCCCTGCATAAAAAGTATTATATACCATTATCGAAGCTAATGAGGTCGTGCCACGCTGTAATGTGGTCGTGTAGGCAACACGGTAAAAAGCTCCCAGTCCACACTGTAAATGTGGTTGGTGTTAGGAAGGGCATCCAGCCGTTGAAAACCTGCCAGATAGTCCTATACGAGCGAGACACGGTCACCCGACCAATCTTGCCTCAAATGGGACAATTCCCGTCTAATCCATGCGAGCGTGGAAGGTAGACGTTAAACGATGATGATGATGACTCAAAAGAGGGCGGAGGATTGGCAGTATCGGTAGAGGATCTGACGCCATGCTTTGCAGCATAGTGTTACGTCCCTTTACGATCTGAGTTCAAATCCCGCCGAGGTTAACTTTGCCTTTCATCCTTACGGGGTCAGTCAAATGAAGCACCAGTAATGTGCTGGGCTTGTGCTAAAAGTAGAAACAATTATTACTCAAAAGTAAATTAGCTTATCACTGTTTCTCGCGGAACTCCTAGGGTTCGGGGGGGGGGGGGGGCACTGGTTGAGAACGCTGCTCTAACCACTAACTCGTGTGGCTTTACAAGCATCAAGTAGACAAAAACCGTGATATGCTTATTACGAAACTCTACCTTAGAATAATTATTGCGAGTTAAAGTGGCTACCAAGAATGTTCTGAAGGTCACTTGAGTGAGCATATTGTCTGGCATCATACTTGCCCAGTCATATCTTGAGTGAGTACCACACCCTGATGCCATAATTGTCCAGTCATATCATGAGTGAGCACCATAGCATGGTGACGAACCTGGCATCATATAAACAAGGTACCGTTATGAAACATAATGTTACTATTTCGCTCCCATAACAATTTTGCTGAAATGAAAATATAACTCACTCTCTCTGTAATGATTTTTCAATGCTGTGCAAATGTAACGAATATCTTTTGGAGTTTGACTCTCGAATCTCTGTGATTTGACAAACACTTTCAAATTTAACGCTTAACCCTTTAATGTTCAAACCGACCAGAATTCTCTACCTCTTTCTGTTGAAACTGGCTGTAACTGGCCATTCAAACCGATGTTAAGGTATTGTTCTCAAAATAAGTACTTTCAAAATCTTATAGATTCGATATTATGTGAGATAATTATGCGAGGTGTAGCCTTTACCATGAAAATATATAGTGTATATAGAGTAATGTAAATGCTAAAGGGTTAACGTCCTAAACCGCATAAAACCACATCAGCAAAGCATTCTTGAAAAAGTAGAAAACAGCACTATGGCTGCATCACATGAAAAATTAAAGCCTTTGTCCCAATGCTGTGAATTTTTTTTACAATGATCTGTTCACTAGTAAAGATACTATAAGCATTTGAACTAACAGTTTTGTTTTTAGCATTACATGATGTTAAGAGTTAATAAAATTCTCCCAAATCGAATAGTGGAGGCCAACCATAATTATTCCTTTAAAAGGTATATATATATATATAAGTTTAATAAGTAACGCAACTAGTTTGTACTCAAACATACACTTACTAGCTGACGCACCCGACTTCGCCCGGGTAAACATAAGAGAAGACGGGTAGAAGAGAAAACGACTGTATTGGATGCGTTGACTGATCTACAGTATGAGGCGAGACCGTGGGGTGTGGGTGTGATAAAATAAAACAGTAAAAAATCTTCCAGATACACCAGATTTTTCGTTTTACTGTTGGTGCATAGTATGAAGATTTCTAGATGTTCCCACTCGTGAACAACCTACATATAACTGTCCATCGGTAAAAAGCGATTATCTTGTATTTAATCCTACAACTTTGAAACTCTGAGCCTGAGCTTTATTCATGGTCATAGCAAAACTGGCTCTAACGGGGAATTTGAATGGCAGCTCGGTAGAGGAAGGGGTAAGAGGAATCTTGGGAATAAATGCATTTTCTCATTGATGATTGTCTCCTCTAGGAGATGGTTTATCTTCCTCCTGACTGTAAATCGTGGCACGTGTCATTGCATAGAGTGGCTGGTCCAGGTTTCTCAAAAGGATGATGTGAGTTTCCATCTTGTATCTACTATATAAACTGGAAATGGTCGGACGTTGTATATGTAGGTGTAGTCGGATAAACGTCGAAACGGCTTGGTGGAATGCAGCGAAAATTTACACAGTTATGCAGAATGACCCGAGGAGGCGTTGGGTCGACTTTCAAGCTACAAGCTTCCATGGTTACGGAGAAAATCAATGAAACAGGAATTTCCCATTCAAATTGAACTGAGAGTAATCTGTGAACGCAGAAGTAAATATTTCGAGAAACGTTGCAACCGAAGGAAAACAGGAAGACGATATTTTGGTTCGTGAAGACGTTCCCTGGCAATGAACGGAAAAAAGCGAGGATAATACGTTGTTACGTGGAGCGAGAAGAACAATTTCATGTAAAGACAAGACCAAGTTTATGGTATAAATGGAGTCGTTAGACTAATCTTCTATTTAAAATAACAGAATGATTTCCAGCCCTGGAGTTTAAGAATGGTGTAAATAAAATTGAAAACGAAAATGACAGAGGTTATTAAAATAGTAAAAGTAAATAGTGAAGATTTAGGCCAGTACACACGTATGCCCCGACGGACATACACATACATACGCACACACACCCACAAACACCCCCCCCCCCACACACACACACACGCACGCGTATATATAAACCTTATGCATTTCTACAGTATTTTCACCAAACTTAAGACATAGGTTACTTATGTACTCTGGATGGTCATGGGCACTTTCATTTTTCCAGATATTGATTATAGGGCCTCCCGGCAGATAACCCCCTTTAACCACTTCCTTGGAGTCGACTGAAGCACTGCAGTGCAATGCAACAAAACGTCATAACTTCTGGAGTTCGCAACCGATTTTCACAAAACTTGACACATGGGCTACGTTTGTCCTACAGATGAATGTGAACTCTCAGAATTGGCACATATTGAGTAGGGGACCCCTGGGGGCAGGAATCCCCTTTTGGAAAAAGCCGATGATTTTGTAAAAGTATAGTTTTCGAAGCAGCACTGAAGTATTAACATAAATGGTATACATAACTGCTATTTAATACCCGAGCAACGCCGGGTACCTCTGCTAGTATTATATATAGATAATTATATATATATATAATAGTGTGTGCGCGTGCGTGTATGTCAACCAGCGTTCGAATCAAAGACGCTGGCCGCGAAACACGAGCATCACTGACAACGAACTCGCAGAGAGAATCCCTTATGGTTGATTCCCAACCTGCTAGAAATACTAGTCAGCTTGGTTAGCATACGCGGGATGTTGTTTTTCTTTGAATTTATAAAATTAAAATCAATAAACCTTCCTTTATTCCATTGCTGTACTTACTTTTCGATTGTCAGTTTTTGTTTTTGTGTGATGAGTGAAGGAACCAATCAATCTACAAACATCTCTTTTATATTATGTATAGATAACATGTATTGACAGAGGAGGGAGAAAGTAAGTTACATATATTGAGAGGAAAAGTGAGTAAGTTACATGTAGTGAGAATAGGGGAAGAGAGTAAGTTGCTTATATTGAGAGAGAGGGAAAGAGTAAGTTAGATATATTGAGAAGGGGAAGATAGTAAGTTAGATATATATAGAGAGAGGAGGGAGAGAATTAATGACATATTGAGAGAGGGGGAAGATACTAAGTTGTATATTGAGAGGAGAAGAGAAAGATACATATAGTGAGAGAGGGGGAGAGAATTAATTGCATATATTGAGAGAGGCAGAGAGTAAGTTAGAAATATTGAGAGAGGGGAAGAGAGTAAGCTATGTATATGGAGAGAGGGGGAAGAGAGGCAGTTGTGTATTCCCCCTCTCTCAATATACATAACTTGCTCTCTTCCCCCTCTCTCAATATACATAACTCTTTCTCTTCACCCTTTCTTCATATATATAACTCTCTCTCTCTCAATATACATATCTTACTTTCTTCCTCCTCTCTCACTATGTGTGGTTCTCTTACCTCTCTTTCAATCTAAACTTTAATAAAACAAGAGCTGCGGGACCGCGTATGGTTTATTTCTTTTAATCCAGTTAGTAAAATAAGTTGGATTACTTTGAATAAATAATTGTTTCTACTATTGGCACAAGGCCAGCAATTACTCAGTACATTACTGGTACTTTATTTTATCGACCCGGTAAGGATGAAAGGCAAAGTTAACCTCGGCGGGATTGAATAAATAATGAATGAATAATTTATGTGCTAAATTTTGTAAACAAATAATTTCGTAAAAATAAATAATCTAAAATTGACTTCTTTTCAAAGTTGCACTTCCGGTATATCGTCGCCGCCACCACCACTTCAACTACCATATATATATATATATATATATATATAGGAAGAGAGTGTGTGATGAGATAGATAGAGAGATTATGATTTTCTACACACTGGGGCGTATGAGTGTGCACATACATACATCTATATGTATGAGTATATAACTATAATCGCGCAAACACAAACTTATAAAAATACACATTCACGGACATAATTCACACAAATACACATACATTCACACAAACATACATACATTCTTAGTCTTAAATTCTTTCGCGCCGTTCGGCGCATCGAGCAGTTGGTACTCGCCAACGGTCACGATCAGCAGTAACTTTTTCGAGACCGTGCCAGGTGATGTTGGCTGCCATCAGGTCCTTCCTGAACGTTCGTCGCCAGGTGATCCTTGAGCAACCCCGCCTCCGTTTACCGCTAGGCGGAGTTCACTTCATCGCTGTTTTCGAATGCCGTTCATTTGGCAGACGCAGAATATGGCCAGCCAGACGGCACCGACGCTCTGTGACCACTTTCTGTAGCGTCCACGACTCGGCTCTCCGCAGGATCTCCTCGTTTCGCACATATACATTTATACAAACACACACATACAGTCGTGATAGCGTTCGATTTAATTGGAAATGGGTGGGTAAAACAAGTATAACGTTTTATTTATTTATTAACTCTTAAAAAAAAAAAAACTCATTTAATATAACTAGCAGAAAAACCACCCTTCGGGTGGTTTTCTGCTAGCCTGTGTAGTGTGTATATTGATATTATACGCAAGTATATATGCATGTAGATATGATAAATCAAATAAAACCGTAATTGACAATATACACAGAAATTGAACGAAGACTGTGTTACACTGTTTTCTGTAATCAGTAACTTAATCCATGATACATTAAAAAAAGACGATATTATATATTTGCTAGCATGTGTAGTGTGTATATTGATATTATACGCAAGTATATATGATCAAATAAAACCGTAATTGACAATATACACAGAAATTGAACGAAGACTGTGTTATACTGTCTTATGTAATCAGTAATGTAATCCATGATACATTAAAAAAAGACTATATTATATATAAACTGCATTAGAAGAAAATTAGTGACAGAAAAATATGAATATTTATTTAAATGATCGCTAACCGGAAGTGTTAACATTTGAACATTTTAAAGAAGTGAATCTTTAAATAAGTAATAAAATATATTGAATGAACAGCCACGGCATTTAGTAGATAAATTATTTAATATTCATTCATTATTTATTCAAAATAATCCAACTTATTTTACTAATTGGATAACAAATTATAAACCGTACGCAGTCCTGCACTTCTTACTTTATTATAGTTTAGATTAAGCACTGTTGTAGGCCCATTGATTAGCTATATATAAATGTAACAGACACACAAACATATATATATATATTTATATATATACACACACACACACATACCACACCACACACAAATTGTCTTCCGAAGTTAGTGAAGCTATTATTAATCCTCCCCAAGTGAAGTAATTTGCAAATTCTTTGTAATTCATGAAATGCAATAATACGTCTAATGGACACACACACACACACACACACACACACACACACACACATCTATCCATACATAGACATATATATATAGGCGAAGTCTAATCCGAAGTGCGCATGTGCGAAGTCTGGTCCGAAGTGCGCATACACGAAGGCTGGTATGTACTGTACATGCGCGAAGGCTGATCCGAAGTGCGCATGCGCGAAGCCTGGTCCATACTGCGCATGCGCGAAGGCTGGACCGAAGTGCGCATCCGCTAGGCTGGTCCGAAGTGCGCATGCACGAAGGCTGGTCCGTACTGCGCATGTGTGAAAGCTGGTCTGAAAACGCATGCGCGAAGGCTGGTCCGAAGAGCGCATGCGCGAAGTGTGGTTCGAAGTGCGCATGCGCGAAGGCTGGTCTGTACTGCGCATGCATGAAAGCTGGTCTGAAAGCGCATGCGCGAAGGCTGGTCCGAAGTGCGCATACACGAAGGCTGGTCCGAAGTGTGCATGCGCGAAGGCTGGTCCATACTGTGCATGAGCGAAGGCTGGTCCGTACTGCGCATAGGCGAAGGCTGGTCCATACTGCGCATGCGCGAAGGCTGGTCCGTATTGCGTATGCGCAAATATATATATATATATAGAGACACACATACATACTGCACACAAATCGTCTTCCTAGGTTAATGAAGCTGTTATTAATCCTCCCCGGATGAAGTAACTTGCAAATTCTTTGTAATTCTTGAAATGCAATAATACATCTAACGGACACACTCTCTAGAATAGATATATTTGTGTGTGTGTGTGTGTGAGAGACAGAGAGAGATAGACAGGTAGGTTGGCAAGTAGATAGATAGGTTGATATATAGGTAGGTAGAGAGAAAGATAGACGATAGTGTGGTTATCTGTATATATGGCTGTGTGTATTTATGTGAAGATGTGGAAATAAGGAAAGGATAATTTACTACAGTACCAATGATTCAATCCACAGGTGTATATTCTTTTTATCATTGCATAAGTACATAGACTCACTCACACACGTATATATATATGTATGTGTGGTGTGTTTGTGTGTTTATGTGTATCTGTTTGCTTATGTGTGTGTGTGCATATGTGTGTGCGTTTATGTCCCTGTGTGTGTCTCGTGATTGTAATGTTGTGAGTTCGAATCCCATCAGTGCGTTGTGTTCTTGAGCAAGACACTTTATTTCGCCTTTCTTCTCTCTACTGAAGTAAAAAAAAGTGTACTCTGTCATTTAGTTGAAGAACCAATGTAGTCCCACCCTGAAACCCTCCGTTATACATGTCTATAGAATGCTCAGACACTCTCACCTTAATTTCAGGCAGTTCCATTTGAGAAACCTAGCTGGAAGAATCCTCGTCACAAGCGATAGGGTACCATCATACATATGAACACATAGACACACACACATGTTTCAAAGAGAATAGAAGAGATCAATAAAATAAGTACTAGATTTTAAAATCCCCAGCATGGGCACAGTCTAATGTCTGAAACAAGTGCAGGCCGGAGAATTGTTCTTCCTCCTTCAATCTAGGGTTCTCCTCGGTTCTAATTTGATGACTGTGGTTTGACACATGGGAAAGCCATCTTATTTCATCACGGTAACAACTAAGCCTAACTGGGATGAAATAAAAAAATAGTTTGCACCCTGATGAAGAACCTATATACCGTCCTGATATTTGTCAAGAGTCTTCAAGATCAAGTATGACAGCCTCATGGATGACATACTGAACAAAAATGTCCTAGGAAAAGTTGTGGCTCATTCTGCTACAATAGAGTGGCAGAAAATGAGGTCTCACTCATGCACATATTCTGCTGATAATGGCTGAAGTTAGCAAGCCCAAAACTGCTGATGCCATTGATCAGGTAGTGTACTGTGAGATTTCTGATAGACCAATCCAATTCTGCATAAAATCATCACATCCTGCAACATTCATGGCCCATGTGGACAAGCTAATATGATGTGCTCATGTATGGAGGGGCTAGGACAACAATGCCATTGCTCAAAAAGTTATATCAAGGCATTCAGACAAACCACATTTGTTGCCGAAAATTCCTTTCCGGAGTATAGAAGAAGGGATGATAGACAACATGGTGGTCACACCCATACAATCCAACATAAAGGTTAAGAATTTACTATTGATAATCGTTGGATTGTTCCATACAACCCTTTCCTCTCATTGAGATATCAGTGCCACATCAATTGTGAGGTTGTCCATAGTATCAAGGCTGTTAAATACTTATATAAGTACATCACAAAAGGATCAGACAAGATCGCTTTCACTATTAAGGATGATCAAGGAAATTGTATCCATGCCCAAAATGAGATTGAGACCTATATCAATGCACGGTACATCTCAGCCAGTGAAGCATTCTGGAGAATCTATAAATTTCCATTACATCATCGAAAACCGCAGTTGAAAGGTGGCCTTGCCATTTACCTGAGGAACAAATGGTCATGTATGAGCGAGAGCAGGAAGAAAGTATTGTTTCTAGGGGACAGCCGATGACTAAGTTGACGGAATATTTTCAACTGAATATTAGAAACCCACTGGCACAAAACATATTGTATATTGATATTCCTAAATATTTCACTTGGACAAACAAAAAGTGGCAAAGAAGAAAAAAGGGACATCTGGATGGTGATCAACAATTTATGATTGAATCTCTTGGACGCATTCCAACAGTATCTCTCAGTAGACATTAACTGAATTATATTACCTCAGGATGATCCTACATTACAAGGCTAGGTCAACTTCATACAAAGATTTGAGGACAATTGAAGGAGTTGAATTTCCAACATTCCAAGAAGCATGCAGGAAACTTGGTCTGTTAGATGAAGATGGAGAAAAAGACAAAGGTATGGAAGAGGCCTCATCCATTACGCTTGGTCCTCAGCTGTGAGAGATCTTCTGCACCATTTTATTGTACAGCATGCCAAATGACCCTCTGCAGTTCTGGGAGAAATGGAACAATTGTCTTGCAGAGGATATCATGCATGAACGTCATGAGCAAGTCATGTCCATGCAAACCGTGCAGATTGTTCTACAGAAGATCCAACAAAGACTTCGACATGATGGCTTGGACATTCATGCCAACTATGGACTTACTCAGCCAGACCCAACTATTGTTGCCATACCAGATATCAACAGGGTTCTTATGGCAGAAACTGATTTCAATACACTCCAACTGCAAGCAAATCTAAATGAACTTCTGCCAACATTGAATCCTGAGCAACTGGTTATTTTTCACAAAGTAATCACCTCTGTAAATGAAAATAAAGGCAGAATTTTCTGCTTGAATGGAATGCAATGCAAGTACAGGAATGAACTATGTTATAACATCCTATCGGATTACCTCTGATCTAAAAAAAAAAAATTGGACTTGCCACTGCCATATCTGGAATTTCATTCCAAGTGCAAGATTCCTCTCAATGTGACTGCTGAATCAACTTGCTTTTTCGCAAAGAGGGATGACACAGGGAAACTTATGCAGCAAGCTGACCTGCTAATCATTAATGAGATAGGTATGGGATAGAAGTATATCTTTGAATGCCTTGACAGGAGCTTCAAAGATGTTCGAGATTGCAAAAAGCAATGGTCTAACAGTATTACTATCTGGTGACTGGAAGTAAATTCTTCCAGTTGTACGTCATGGTGTTAGACCACAAATAGTTGAGGCAACCATCAAGAGATCCTATCTCTGGGACTATGTGGAAACCATGGAGATGACAACCAATCAACGGTTAATTATGCAGAGGATTCTGATGAAAGACAGTTTGCAAACTACCTTCTTGATGTGGAAAATGGTAACATTCCAACTGTTCCAACTGTAGGTACATTCACAATTCTTCTGCCAAATGAACTTTGTCTGGAATATGGTAATGTGTCTGGACTGTGTGATTTTGTGTATACAAATCTTCCAGGAAACTACACAAACCCACTATGGCTTGCAAATAGAGCCATTATCACTCCAATAAATGATGCAGCAAGATTGGTGAATGAGTTCGTGGTCAACAAGTTCCCTGGTCATGAAATAATCTACAGAAGCTCTGATACAGTAGATAAGGAACTGCAATATCCAATTGAGTTCATCAACAAACTTACCCCATCAGGCTTCCCAACACACATACTTAAACTGAAGAAAGGTAGTTGCATCATGCTTCTGAGAAATCTGGATCCTCTAAACGGGCATTGCAATGGTACACGCTACATCATCATCAGTTTACATAATCATGTAATTGAAGCTGAAGTGGCATCAGGTCTCGATGCTGGAACAAGGTTGCTAATCCCAAGGATACCACATGTATCTCAAGAGCTTGAGTTCCCTTTCACCTTTACTTGCAAGCAATTTCCTGTCAAACCAGCCTTTGCCCTTACATGCAACAAGGCACAAGGGCAGACATTTGAAAAGATAGGTGTATATCTACCAACACAATTCTTCTCACATGGTCAGATGTATGTTGCATTATCACGAGTTACAAAAAAAAGAAAATATTAAATGAAAGGGGTCTGTTTGCTGACAACTGTGACTACAAAGAAATTCTACAGTGATGTGAAACAGCTATCACTCTCTTTTAGTTGAAATGCATTTCAGTTACTTTTTAACTGGTAGAAAAAGGACACTACAAATACTTAAGAAGTGTATATGTGAATACAGTAAAACAACAATATAGTGAAGGTCAACTCTTTATATTGGTAAATGTAATTCATTCATTCATACCAGCAGCATCTATTTTCAAATTCACTGCTTGAAGCTTCCCATCGACATTCTCAAGTCAACAGTTTCACCGCTTTTTCATCTCCATTATCGCCTTTTTTAAAAATGTATCATGGATTACTTTACTGATTACAGAAGTAAGTGTAACACAGTCTTTGTTCAGTTTATGTGCATATTGTCAATTTACGTATTATATCTATGTGCATATATTTTTGCGTATATCAATATACACACTATAAATGGTAGCAGAAAACCACCTGCTAGTGTATGTAATTTGCTCTCTTCCCCCTCTCTCAATATATGTAATTTGCTCTCTTCCCCCTCTCTCAATATATGTAATTTGCTCTCTTCCCCCTCTCTCAATATATGTAATTTGCTCTCTTCTCCCTCTCTTAATATATGTAATTTGCTCTCTTCCCCCTCTCTCAATATATGTAATTTGCTCTCTTCTCCCTCTCTCAATATATGTAATTTGCTCTCTTCTCCCTCAATATATGTAATTTGCTCTCTTCTCCCTCTCTCAATATATGTAATTTGCTCTCTTCCCCCTCTCTCAATATATGTAATTTGCTCTCTTCCCCCTCTCTCAATATATGTAATTTGCTCTCTTCCCCCTCTCTCAGTATATGTAACTTTCTCTCTTCTCCCTCTCTCTCTCTGTATATAACTTTCTCTCTTCCCCCTCTCTCACTGTATGTAACTTACATTCTCCCCCCTCTTAATATATAGATAATTATGTTTAATTAGAAAGTGAACAACACAATATATAACTACTTATTACCAACGGTTTCAGGACCCTAGACAATATAGATAATTATATATAGATAATCTATACATAATATAAAAGAGAGATGTTTGTTGGTTGGTTCCTTCGTGCACCACACAAAAACGAAAACTGACAATCGAAAAGTAAGTATAGCAATGGAATAAGGAAAGCTTTTGATACTAATTTTATAAAATCAAAGAAGAAAAACATCCCGGGTGTGGTAACCAGCCTGACTGCTTTGTCTAACAGGTTGGGAATCAACTATTAGGGATTCTCTCTGCGTGTTCGTTGTCAGTGATGCATCTACATTTTTTGTTAATAGTTAGTTCGTCAAAGTTCTTTTGTCACACATTCTGTGACCTTCTCAATAACTATCTCATTTCCTCCTTATAACGAAAAAAACTTGGACGAATTAATAACTAATAATAAACCTGAAGAGAAAAACAAATCGTGCAACATGACTATCCCCAAATATAACAATATCTGTTTCAACATAATTTCACATCAAGAACCTTGCAAAATACACACTTTTGTGTGTGTGGCGGCGAATTGATAGCGCCATCAGAACATAAGATAGAATGCTTTGCAGTATTCATTGTCGGAAGCGTAAAGCGAGTGGACGTCCCGTGAGGTAGGTGTGTTACTCTTTGCCCCATTCACAACACTCACTCTCTATCCTTCTCTGGAAGAAATCTGTTGTGTTCAGACTTGGAGCAGGGGTGCGCTCTGCCAGATTTTAAAATGCTCAAGAATGCATCAGAATTTACGGGTCCATAACACACCCACACACATATTGGCTCAAAGGGTAAATTTTTATTATTACACCTGTCACCGAGATGGATGTAATAGTAAAAAAAAATATTTTAAGGGTAGTTAGTTGATAGTTTTAGAGTTTATGAAGGTGAAATTTCTATTCTAACTATGATTTTCGATGTTTGAATGAAATATGGCCTTGAAAACTGTCGTAAATTGTTCGTTTTCTGTGGTTTCCCTACCCGAGAACTTTATAATACCTGTCTCGGAGAAAGGGTATAATAAAAAAAAAATAACCTTTATAAATAGGAGCACATACACTAACAACGATAGTTATACAAGTAGCGTGTACATAAACATTGAAATCAATATATATATTCAGACGTAAACAAATTAGCATATACAAACAAATCAAATCATATACGTAGAAACGTTAATTTGCTTGTACAAGCGTATATGCTTTAACCATTCAAGCATGTATTTAAAGGAAACCAACAGGAATATACATATAACCACCCACAGAGATCATAACACACACACACACCTAACTTCATACATGACACTACTATAGCTTAAGCAAACATTGCTATGTGACATTTAAGTATTTCTTCAGTCTATCTTACTGATTTAAAAACATTACTCACAGGTGACTGTGATTGTCTTACAAGCAGTTATGGTATTCATTAATTATTTCTACTTTTGGCACAAGGCCAGCAATTTGAAGGGGAGGTGAAAGTCGATTAAATGAACCCAGCGCGTTACTGGTACTTTATTTTATCGACCCCGAAAGGATGAAAGTTATCTAACCTCGGCGGGATTTGAACCCAAAACGTAGAGGGATGCAAAGAATTTTGTCCGCCGCTCTACCAATACTGCTTTAGTAATCTCCTTATAATATATAACCAGCAATTTCTCTGTCTGTCTGTCTGTCCGACAGTGGAAACACGTGTGCGCGTGCGAATGTTTTTTGCGCACGCGTAGAGAGAGAGTGAGAGTGAAAGAAAGAGACAGACTATGAGAGGGGGATAGCGGGAGGGAGAGAGAGTGAATAGACGCTAAAACACGTGCGCGCGTGCGAATGTTTTTTGCGCACGCGTAGAGAGAGAGTGAGAGTGAAAGAAAGAGACAGACTACAAGAGGGGGGATAGCGGGAGGGAGAAAGGGGGGAATTGAGGAGTGCTACAGAAACATATATACATTTCTGTGTGTGTGTAATATATATATATATATATACACACACACAGAAATATATATATACACACACAGAAATATATATACATTTCTGTGTGTGTAATATATATATACACAGAAATATATATACATTTCTGCGTGTGTAATATATATATATATATATATATATATATATATATATACACACACAGAAATATATATACATTTCTGCGTGTAATATATATATATACTAGCAGAAAACCACCCGTTGGGCGGTTTTCTGCTAGTCTATATATATAAAACTGAGGATGTCTGTCTGTGTGTGTGTGAGTTTGAATCCCTAAAACTCGAGAAACATCCAACCGACTGTTTTCAAACTTTACACACATAATACTTATGTTTCAGGGAGTGTTCTGAGCCAAAAAATTCAAATTTTCAATGCCCTAGGGACTGCATTAGGCAATTTAGCGATCTCTCTCTATAATTCTTAGTCTTTCTCTTTTTAGGTAGATACATACATATAACGTCTCGCCCTTATAATATCTGTCTGGCTGTCTGCATTACGTCACTTCCCTGAGGATGTGTATGTATGTCTGTGAGTTTGAATCCCTAAAACTCGTGAAGTACCCAACCGATTTTTTTCAAACTTTACACGTGTATTACTTATGTTTCAGGGAGGGTTATGCACATAAAATTCAAAAAAATTCAACCTTTTGATCTCTTAGGGGGTCCGCATTAGGTGAAAAACTGCGTTTTTTAAGCTTTTAAGGGTTTTTTTGAGGCGTTACGTCAGACCGATTTCCTTGAAATTGTAACTATGTATTAGTCTCTTCTTCATACCGTGAGCAAAGAAAATCCAACTTTTTTTTTATGGCCTAGGGCCCGCATTAGGTGAAAAACTTCATTTTTTCAGCTTTTTAGGGCTTTTTGGAGGCGTTACGTCTAGCCGATTTTCCCGAAATTTCAAGGCATATTATGCACATAAAAAAATCTAAGGCCCGCATTAGGTGAAAACCTACATTTTTCCTGCTTCATCGAGGTAAATCTTTAAAATTATCCAGCCATCAGGGTATTCGGTTTGTTTTCTTTACATATTGTCCTGGCATGCAATTTTCTCCACGATTAGGTCTGGTGGCGGTCCGCGTTCCAAAATACCTTATCCCGTGCAACGCCGGGTACCACTGCTAGTACATGATAAAACCATCTGGTTAGCTACATTAGAAATTGGATAATTTTATTTATTTCATGTAATTTAATTCCTCACAGAACATTAATTCGGATTGTGAATAATGAATGATGTTTATTTCTTGTGTAAATAGTATATTTTTCATTTCATTGAAAGAACGCATGTTGAGGGAAGCACAGTAGTTTGAACATTGTTAACCCCTTAATGACCATATTTCTAATGAAATAATTTTGAAAATTCAAACGTGAATTACACCAATGGAATTAACTTTGGGATTTTCAAGGATAATTCTAATATAATTTGTGTTTGTGTTGACGGTAGATTCAGCAAAATCCGATGCTTATTTTGCCATCAAGATTATAAAACATGATAAGGATTTAATAATGTAACTAACTTTCTCATTGTTAAGCTGGTTTTTTGGAACGTAAATGTTTTTTTTTTCCATAAAATTATAACGGAAGGTTTTTAGATAAATATAAACCCTTGAAAATAAACAGTTTTGTATCCTAGAACTAGGGGTGTTTTCGGGTAGTTTTATTTCAGAATTAGATCTATTTCACTTACATCGGAAAGGCACGGACATCAACAAATCTCATTTTCTCCTCATCCACAATTTTTAGGTATCATAACAGTAGATGGAATGTTTATAGTCGTTGTGATGAGACAGGTGAACACCGTAAAGGGGCCTCTACATTGTCACACGATCCGCTAGAAACTGCAGCCATATTCCCTTCAAATCATACCCTACCATCTTTAAAATGATATATTTAGTAATCTAATATTAGATTCACAGTCTGACCAAAAAAAAAACAGAGAGAGAAATAACAGGTCACCGCTAGATCATAGATATACTTGCTCGATTAGGATTGGAAAATTGCAATAAATTCTGACGTGCAGGGTCAAATTGAGCCCTTTCGAGACCCTAAGCACTGACAATTTATGGTACCGCTACATACTGTATATGAAACAAATCTTTCTATTATTGTACTGGAAAAATACCCAATTGGGCTCCTCCGTATTTGAGGCCTTAAAAACGTTTATTTGGCTTAATGGCGAATCTAAAGCTGGTGACATGTTTTATTTTCCTGTCGTATTTGCTATTTCCACTTGCTGATGATTCACCATTTTCCATTACAACACCACTTCATCAAAGTCAATAAATCTGATTGATTACTCATTGATAGATAGCATTGGTTTATCATTAGTGATGGATCTGAAGTGTGAAAATATACTTTAATAAATAATTTTCTCAGCTCAATTCGCACCATATTTCATTTATCCAGGGGTCTTTCAACAAACTAAGTCATTAAACAAACGTCGGACATTTTAGAGGAAAACTCCAGTATCTCTTGTGCCGCGTGATTGAGTGTACCCCCTCTTCTCCCAATTTGTCCCCACCCTTTTTTTTAAATATATAATTGTTTCTACTTTAGACACAAGGCCAGCAAATACCCAGTGCATTACTGGTACTTTATTTTATCGACCCCGTAAGGATGAAAGGCAAAGTCAACCTCGGCGGGATTTGAACTTATAATATTTTCTAATATGTATTGTGTTTATTTGTATTCATTTTATTGCAAAAAACATTTTCAGTTTTCTTAATGTAAAAAAAGTGTCAGAATAAACAAAACAAAATCATTTTAATAGATATTTTGGAAAAAAAAAAAAAAAAATAAGGGTCTTTCTTTAAGAAGAATGTGGTAGTGTTGATCTAAGTGGTGGTCTGTGTTCAAATTCTACCTAGATCAATTTTCCCTTTTATCCTTCCGTTGTTCGACAAAATAAAGTACATGTTAAGTTCTAGAATCAATTTAATTAACTGTATCATCTCCTAAATTTGTGATCTTAAGAACGATTAGAGCGCCAGACAAAATATCTTTAGGTATTTGTTTCGGTTTTTAACGTTCTGAGTTCAAATTTCACTGGTGTCCATTTTGGCTTTCTTTCTGGGGTCGGTAAAATTAAAGTGTCTCAAGCTCGGAAGCTCATTAGGTTGATGCTTGTCCGGTTTCCTTGGCGTTAAGCAACAGAGTACAAGATTTCCTCTAGACAAGACGCTAGTCCATTGCAGAGTTAAATTTCCAGCTACTGCTGGCACTCATTATCAGCTGAATATACGAGAGCAATGTGTTTTGCACAAGAACACAATGCAGAACCCGGTCCAAGAATCAAACCAACGACATGATTGTAAATGCAATACCCTAGCCATTAGGACAGTCAAATACTGAAATCAATATTTGTTTCCCCTCCCCTCTCAAATTTTTGGCCTCGTGCCTATGTTAGAAACGATGATTTTTGTAAGAAATCGTTATTTTGGCAGCGGATATGGCCAAGATAGTACAACTGGAGTTTTTTTTTAGTCATTTAGTTTGGTGGTGTAGACACAGCATAGCTAAATGGTTAAGAGGTTTACTTTGCAATCATTAGGTCCCGAGTTCGATCCCATGGCCTTGGGTTGATCTAGTTTTTGTGAATGAAACTGGGTAGATAGAAACTGCTTAGAAGCTCGTTGGATGGACAGTACCTGTAATTCAAAGGGCCAGCATTGTCACACTGAGTCTCCCTGAGAATTACGCTAAGGATACATTTGTCCTTGGAATGCTCAATCGACGAATACGTTAATTTCATGAGCGGGCTGTTCCATTGATCGAACAACTGGAACAATCTCTGTCGAAACCGACGGAGATCCATTCCAGCCCGGGGATTTCATTTTATTAGGTTAAATTCTATCAGTTATCATTGGGAAGTGATATGATGGTCCTTCGTCTTGCAGTTTTCGACACATTTATTAAATAAATTTCAGGCATATATCCAATTATTCAGTTGTTTAAAAAAAAAAAAAAAGAAAAAAAAGCTAGCTTGATTTAGTAGTTGTAAATTTTAGGTGAATAAACACCGCGAACCGGTTTCGATTCTGCTTGTAGCCTTATCATTTCGATAATTTCCTTGACAGAGACAGCGAATTGGAATGTAAATCAGTTTAAATTCACTGTTGTGTGGTTTATTTAATTTCGATAATTTCCCCGATAAAGGCGTGACTGTCACTGCAATTATTTTCCGCTGCCCCCTTATAAATAAATTTAAAGGCTTATGCCTGTGCAATGAATGAATAAATAAATAAATAATCAACACTGGTTTGTTGTAATTGTTCCATGGTATGTAACTCCTTTTCGTTGGCCAGGACTGAGGACTGCAACACCATGTCACCTCCACAGTAGTAGGAGCTAATAGCAGCACTATAAAAACTCCACCTTATGTAGAAGTATTCAGGCTTCGTCGGTCCGGATCGTAGAAGTGTTAGTATTTCAGCTCCCAGAAAAAAGGGGAAAAAACGTGGACCTGTTTTATATTTATTAGAATTTACGAAATAATCTGTGAAGATAGGAATATACATGTTAGTTTTATCTCACGGTTAGTAAATTCTAGCCCAGATAACGCCACATTTTGTTCAGCATCGTGTCGTTTTATGTTTTCAAAACAAACCATGCAACAAGAAGCTAACTCATGTATGTATCGATTTCTCTCATGTTTCCTTTTCAATATTTTATTTTCTCTTATCACGACTAAGTTATTTATTATATATTTTGATAGTGTACCTATAATATTAGCTACATACACACATTTACAAAAAAACAGAGTTATATATTATTGTACTTTCACAAATGTCTTGTGCATGATAATGAATGTGCGAGGAGATTTGTTTGTTTGTTTTTAAGGCACTGTTAGGCATAACTATCAGCTATCCTTCCTTATTCTTCTTGACATTCCTTTCCTCTGTAGCCAGGCACCAAATTATTGATTTGCCAGTCATGGAGATACTGAAAACATTCGTTCTCCCACTTGTTTCACAAAACACCATCATAATGATTACTCTGAGAGAAACCCCCTCCTTTTTTTTCATTCTTGCTTACTTGCTAACTAATATTTCCCATTTCTAATATTTATTTTGCTCGATTATCTTTGTCATATATGACATTAGATTTATTTAAACTTTAATTTTACAGCTATTATCTCACATTTTCTTTTTCTTTGATATTTCATACAAACAGATCTCCCTCCCCCCACATATTTCGTTTCAATGAACATTGCCTTTTTTTCAAAAAATATAATCCGCTTTCAAATCTCTATACATCATAGTCACATTTAAAATATTTTAAAATATTTAATGAGTTGAAGAGAATCAACTCCACGCCTCAGTAGTTCTGTGAGTATGCTTGGTTTGTTCTGTTGCGTTGTTTTGTTATCACAAGAAATGGCGTTAGAATTTTACAGTAGCTCAACTCCTTAACCCTTTCCTTGTTTCTAGTGTAATAAATACACTCTATTTCAATTAATTAACGAAGAATTCTAAGGGGTTTACTAAAATTATTATTTCATTACCAAGATAGTAACTTAACACATAGGGTTGTTATATAAAATTATCTTGATAGATTTTAATTTAAATAGAAACCTTTTAAAATAGGTGGTTTTTGTTTCAGCGAACCAGAGCCTGTTTATAAATATAGGTTTATATAGGCTTGTTAGCTAATAGTTTTAGATTTTTTAGATTTTATAAAAAGAATTGTTTATCAAAGTTTTCTTTTAAAATACATGTGATATTATGTGATAGTAATAGACACTTTAAACCTGATGTTATTTGATGTCTAGCGGGGTGGGGGTATATTTAATAGTAGTCTACTGCTGTAGCTACCCACCACTATAGTGTAGATGATACTTATAACATCCCTATACATATGACATGCTTTTCACAACTCGAGATACTTAGCTGCTTTCTATTCTTCATAATTCTACATGTGTTTGTGTATGAGTGTAGGTTTGTAGGTGTATATTTTTGTTTGTGTGTTTGTATGTGTGTGTGTTTGTATATGCGTGTGTGTATGTGTGTGTATATGTATATATATATATATATAAATTTTATTACGTCTTGATGGTGAGCCTTGTTACTCTGGAGTTTCGCCTAAACAGACGAAACTCACTATTTAGCCATAATAAAATAAATATTTAAACTCTATTTCGGTATTGAATACTCATTTCTCTCAGACGTCAACCACATATGTGTGTGTTTACAATAAATAGGGAGCTACAGAAAAAAGTGTCAGTAGTGAGATAGATGTAGTTTATTTATCATTTGTTCCTCTCCTTTCGGTATCAAATATTTTGTTTGACATTCAAATTGACGTTAAATATTTCAATAATAGTATCAGCCATGAATTAATTATTGATTGATACCGTGATTTCTTTACTCGATAATCTCGTAGATTCAATATTTGATTTATTTATCACCAGTCGGTGAAAACAATATTATGTTTGTGTTCATGTATATATATTTATATCTATTCGTTCCATACATAGTCTGTTCTAAGCCACTCTTGTTTATATATAAAAATTAGAGGGGAAATCGTTTGTAGCAACAATGAATTTGCCAGGTATATTTATAATTTCTATAATTTCACAGAAAATAGAAGTTTATTAATATCGTATTTTCAATATAATTTACCCAATACTAAACAAAAAAAAGTGGAGGTTGAGTCTACACCGCCGTACCCACAATCACAAGTCACATGGGGTGCTGGAGTTTCCTGTCATTTTTTAGGCTAGTCAATACACTCGCAATATTGCCGCGAACGTAATGACATTAATTTAAATAAAGTACCAGTAATGCACTGGGTAATTGCTGGCCTTGTGCCTAAAGTAGAAACAATTAATTTAAATAAAGTTAAGGGCGGTGGATTGGCAGTATCGGTAGAAGGTCGGACGCTATGCTTTGACGCATTGAGTTACGGCCCTTGCCATTCTGAGTTCAAATCCCGCCGAGTTTAACTTTGCCTTTCATCCTTACGGGGTCGATAAAATAAAGTACCAGTAATACACTGAGGTAATAGCTGGCCTTGTGCCAAAAGTAGAAACAATTAATTTAAATAAAGATTGTCAGGTGGAAAATATGATTAGTCTTTATCATTAAGGGTTTATATGCATTGCCCTCCCCCTCTCACTCTCTCTCTCTCTTTTCAACTAGATGAGTTATGTATGTAGAATAACAAACACATTTGAAGATTACGAATTCTTTTACCTGAGTTTCTCAACTATTTTATATAGTAATCAACTTATTATTATGGTCATTTGCGTTGGGACGCACACATTTCAAATTTTGCCAATTCCATTTAAGTCAACAGCAGCTTTGTGTATATTCTGATATATATATATGTATCAGAATGGATTCAGTTTGAAACTGGTTAGACCATTACTCACCAGAGTACTCGATGCTAGGGGTAGTAGAGTATGGTTATATTATAAATAGTTCCAGACCTTTTCTCAATCAAAAGGCCGGGAAGGAAAGAAGAAAAAAAGGGGGAAAGGAGAGAGGAAGAAAGAGAAAAAACAGGTAAATAGACCAGATAGTGGGGGGGGGGGGGGGCATAGGACAAGGGAATATGCAAGTGAGATCCGAGGAAAAAATAGAATAAAATAAATTATAGTGTACTGATTAGACGTAAGTCTAGGGGTGCGATAACAGGAGCCCAGTGTTACCGTGCCATCTCAGTCGAAGTGGCGAGAGAGACAGAACAACATATATATATATATATATTGTGTGTGTGTCTATGTATATATACGTGTGTGTGTCTATGTATATATACGCGTGTGTGTGTGCTGGGTTGAAGATTTATAGGTATATAAATGACATTTACTGAATATGGCGACTCCATACTTGTGGTAGGTTGAATCTTATTTTATGGGCCCCCCCCCCCCAAAAAAATGTGAAAGTACCTGTCACCAACCATTCTTGTGGAAACTCTGGTTCCATTCTAAATCGTTGAATTCACCAGACACCGGTTTAATCTGTTATTTGGGCTTCATTTGTGGGATTAGGAGAATGAGTGAGATTCTACGTGTGTCTGGTAGAATCCAACCATTAATAATAGCACACAGTGTTTTTCCTGAGATGATTGGTGACATCAATACATCTTCAAACTACTTTCACTTTTTTTTTTTTTGCAGCCTAAAACAAGATTCAACATGTCATGGAGGGGCCCACCAGCAATGGCCCTAGCAATTTATTTGTGTGCTCAGTGAGCTTTTTATTTTTAGGATGGTTAGAATTTTTGGATTTAATACCTGTATGTATAACTGTTCAATTCCAATTACTTGTGCCAAGCTGACTTTCATATGTAAAATTGGGGAGTTTGCTGTGTATTCTAATTTTGAGAGAGCCCCCCCCCCCCCCCCCCCCCCAAAAAAAAACCTGAAATGCCCCTTGGTCTAAATCCAACCCTGCCCCTACGACTCCATCAAGTGTTATATGGGTACCTGGTATCACATAGAAATGCATTGTACTTTTTTTTATTTTCATCAAACAGTCATGTGTGGGCTCCTTCAATTAATATTGTTGAACAGAAGTATGCAATATGTTTATAAGAAAAAAAGGAACATTAAAAAGTATTAAAGTAAGTAAAAGAGAAGAGTGGAGAAACGCAACACCCTTGGCTAGGGAGTATATCTCAGCTGCACCCTGCAGACAAGATAGTGAAAAAATTGCCACAAAGAACAGCCAATCCACCTCATGGGGCTCTTTCCTTAGGCAGGATAAACTCCTGACTTTGTGGATGAAAATGTCAGTCTGGGGGCTGAGGTCAGCGGAACTCTTGATGGAAACTGGCAAGAAAAGGAAGTGGTTGATTGATCAAATCTTGGTATTTAGATATCTTAGGCTCCTCAGCATTACAGGTGGCAGTGCTGAGGTTTGTAGCAGAAGCAACAAGATTATAAATGGAAATTATAATTTGTGACAAAAAGCACAAGGAAATAAAGTAGAAAGGATTTGTTCTAGAAAGAAAATTTTTTTAAAGAATATACTTCAATTATTAGAAATTTTTTTTTTAGGGTTTCTGTGAAAGGTTTCAGTGTTGTGACCTATCTTGTCATAATTGTTTCTACTTTTTGGCACAAGGCCAGCAATTACCCAGTGCATTACTGGTACTTTATTTTATCGACCCCGTAAGGATGAAAGGCAAAGTTAACCTCGGCGGGATTTGAACTCAGAATGGCAAGGGCCGTAACTCTATGCGTCAAAGCATGACGTCCGACCCTCTACCGATACTGCCAATCCACTGCCATGTCATAATGTTAGCTGACCAGGATTTTCCTGTTGTGCCCTGGAAAATGGTTTTGGACAGGTAGTCATGGCGAGTTTTCATCATTTTATGATATTATCTTGAAGAGTTATTTCTATTTGCCAGTATATTTGTTAATTTACTCCCTAACAAAGCAGTTTGTCTTGTGCTCTGTATATGTTATGTATAGCAGCTTTCTGAAGCACTTCTGTGCTTAAATGCCTGGATTCTTTGTTCTATGTCAGCTGTAAGAGTCCAGCTCTGACACCACCTACATAGAAGGATCAGAGTTACCAGTGACTTGTAAACTTTGAACCTCAGGAAGCTTGGGAAACTGATTTTTCATTTGACTGTCACCTTTGTCATGACAGAAGCAGTCAGTAGTATATATTCTGGATCTTTAACCCCTAGTGGAATTTTAAGGGCACCATAGCAATATACAGCATGCCTTTAAACATGGCAAGAGCCCATCTCCTCTCCAGATCTGAACACAGCTGATTTCATTCAGAGAAGGAGATATATAGAGAGAGGAAATGAGAAAGAGATACAGAGAAAGAATCAACCCCCAGTACTTCACTTTTACTTTTTTCATCAACCTCAAAAAGATGACAGGCAAAATTGACTTTGGCAGGATTTGAATACCGCAAAATATTTGATCCAACATTCTAACATCATCATCCTCATCATTTAATGTCCTCTTTCCCTGCTAGCTGTACTGAAGCAGGGCTAGTGACCCTCCAGACAGATCAGGGATTCGCATCATGCTTACATATGGTCCCACATTCTACTGGGTACTTTATATTGTGACACCAGCACTAGAGAGGTTGTCATGTCTTTGATGCAATTGAAGAGTCCTCCCAACTCTTTGGCAAGCTTTCTTTGGCTGGATGCCCTGCCTATTAGCAACCACTTTATGGTACTGGATGTGTTTGTCATGTAGATCACCAACACTAGAGAGGTTGTCATGGTGTGTGTGTGTATATGTAGTCCCCCAATATGTATACACACTTCAACAGCATTCTAATAAAAGTGTGTATACATTTTTGGGACACCCTATATATATATTATGGTTAAAAGTATGGATTGGTTTCATAAGGCCATCTGGCTGTAGAAAGCTGCCTGAAAAAGCCTTCTTCAATCCATGCGAGCATGGAAAAGCAGCCGTAAATCATCATCATCATCATAGTTTTACGTCCGCTTTTCCCTGCTTGCAAGGGTAGGACGGGTCTTATTTAGCACAGCATCTCTCCACCTGTCACGGTCCTTCGTCATCTCCACCGTGAGCTTCAGTGATCTAAGGTCTGTTCTCACCACTTCTGCCCATGTTTTTTGTGGTCTACCTCTACCACGTCTTCCTTCAACTGGCATTTCCTGGCACTTCTTCACCCATCGGTCATCCTCCATGCGCATCACATGTCCATACCACCTCAGTCTCCTGTCTCGTACACTACGTTCTATCCCTCTCAGACAGTTTCTCTCACAACACATTCATGCTGGATTGTTCACGCACATTGACATTGCACATCCAACGGAGCATGCTTGCCTCATTTCTCTCCAGCCGTCGCATATCCTCTGCAGTTGCTGCCCATGTCTCACTACCATGCAGCATCGCGCTCCTCACACAGGCATCATATAACCGGTCTTTCGTACGCAGGGAGAAACCCTTCTTCGTCAGCAGAGGAAGCAGCTCCCTAAAGTTCTTCCAACCCGTCCTTATTCTAGATACTATGGCCTTGGAAACCCCCCCCCCTCGCATGCTAATCTGATCTCCTAGGTACCGGAAGCTATCAACCACTTCTATAGCACCTGCCTGCATTTGAAAAATGTGTCTATGAATGCGACTTCTACTGTCTAATTTCCTTGTACATCTATTGCATACGTATTTCTCCCTACCTGTTAGTTTGCCTGCTATCCCACTACATCTCTTGTATGCATTTTATAGAATTTATGCCAGTTCCTTTTCTGCATATCGAACATGGCCATTTCCCTGACGGAATCAGAGTTTTGTCCTCTTTTCTACTCATCAACACTTTTGTCTTAGCTAGGTTCACTCTGTCCTCTTGCTTCCAACTGTTGTATCTATAGCCAGAATTTATTCTCTAGCTCCTCTACTGATTCTGCTATAAGAACCAGATTGTCAGCATAGAGAAGTTCCCATGGACAGCCAGTTTTAAACTCCTCTGTTATGGCTTGGAGGACTATAATGAACAAGAGCGGGCTGAGGACCGAACCTTGATGTACTCCTACTTGTATCTGGAATTCCTCACTAAACTCCATTCCTACCCTGACTTTACTGACAGTACCTCTGTACAAAGTTTGCACTGTCCTCACAAGCCATTCCTCAACATCTAATTTCCTTAGGGACCACCAGATGACAGATCGGGATACCCTATCAAAGGCCTTCTCTAGGTCAACAAAGGCTAAGTATAGTGGCTTATTTTTCTCTAAGAACCTCTCTTGTAATTGTCTTACCAAGAAGAGGGCATCTGTTGTACTCTTCCCAGGCACAAAACCAAACTGCATCTCATCTAGTTTGACCCTTTCTCTGATTAGTTGTGCTAATATCCTTTCTGCCACTTTCATAACCTGATCCATCAGTTTTATACCCTTATAATTGCTCCTCTCCAGAGCATCCCCTTTACCTTTGTAGCAATTTATGAAAATACTGCTGCACCAGTCTTTGGGTATGACACCACCATAAATAGCCTGATTGATGATGCGTGCAACCAGTTTAGTGCCTACGTCCTCTGATGCCTTCAGCATCTCAGCAACTATCCCAGATGGTCCGGCAGCCTTACCATTTTTCATTTCTTTAATCGCCTCTTGGACCCTATATTCGTCAATCTCAATAGCTGGTCTCTCTGTCGGATCTACTGAGGGTAATTTCTCTCTCTCCCATTCGTTCTCCACATTCATCAGTCTCTCATAATGACATTTCCAGGCCTCCTTTTTCTGATCATTCGTGACACTAAGTACACTGGCATCATTCCGGACACATTTATCTCCAACAACATCCTGATTTTACATTGACACACTGTCTTGCAATGTGGAACACCGCACGCCTCTGATCTTCCCATTGCAGAACATTGGCAAACCTCCTACTCTCAGCCTCCCTGCGTGCTAAGTACACCTGACGTCTAGCTTCTCTCTTAGCGGCTGTATATCCTTCTCTACTCCCACCCTTTTTCCAAGCCTTCCATGCTAGTCTTTTGTCTCTAATGGCCTTATCTACTGTGCTGTTCCACCACCAGGTCACTCTCTGTCTGGTTGGAGCTTTGCCCCAGCCACAAGTTTCATCAGTAGCCTGCAGTAAGTTGTCACGTAAGAAATTCTAGTTTTTATCTATGTCATACGTCTCTAAATCGTCTTCTTTTTCGTCATACACATCTTGAAGGGCTTTCCTAAATTTGTATTTTAGTGAAAGGTCTTTTAGCTTCCAGACCTTTCTTCACCACACCTTCCTGTGTGTCTCATTCCATCTCTTGCTTACTGAGATATCACTAATGACTAACCTATGCTGTGGGGTACATTCTTCCCCAGGGTATGCCTTGGTATTAGACACTATCTGCCTGTCCTGCTGCCTAAATAGTAAGAAGTATTTTCTTTCTGGCATCAAAAATTTTTTCTCTCCTTTTTATCTTCAACCTTTGTATCTGAAAAGTTTATGACCTTCCCTAGTATTTGTTTGTTTGTTGTATGGTGAAGGGAAGGATGGGGTATTCTTCTTTCATCACATTAGTTTCAAACATATTCAGTGTTTGTTTCTGGTGTGTATCCTAGTTTGTTACTTTTTTTTTTTTTAAAGGATAGAACATTTATAGAGAAGTTCATAAAGCATTTCCTTATCTTTTAACTCTTATATAATTCCAGCTATTATTTTCGCAACCAACTTTTTATCATTTTATACCATCATAAATAGAGAATCAGTGTTAAGTGATTGGACCAAGAAACATTAGTTAAAGTGTGTATGTACATATCATCATCATCACCATCATTATTTAACATTCATTTTCCAAAGCTAGCATAAGTTAGACAAGTTGTCTTGTTGTGAGAAATGTTGGGTCATATAGAAATGATTTGGCTTGGTTTCTAAGCTGGATGCCCTTTTTAACACCAACAACATTCTCTCTTTCTCTCTTTCTTTCTTTCTTTCTTTCTCTTTCTTTCTTTTTCTTTCTTTCTTTCTCTTTCTTTCTTTTTCTTTCTTTCTCTTTCTTTCTCTCTCTTTCTCTCTCTCTCTTTCTTTCTTTCTTTCTCTCTCTCTCTCTCTCTCTTTCTATCTCTCTCTTTCTATCTCTTTCTTTCTATCTCTCTTTCTCCACCCCCCTCTCTCTCCACCCCCCCCCTCTCTCTCCACCCCCTCTCTCTCTCCTGATTTCAGTTTTGGTTTATTACTTGGTTATGTTTCAGATATTAGTTAAGATAGTATGTAGTGATGTTTAAACAGTATGTTTTGTTTTTTTGTAACTAATTTTATTTTACATGGTGTAGATTTGGCAGTTTAGTTTAATTCTAATTCATTTATCTTGTTGGAAGAGAAACGCACACTTATACACACATATCATTATCATCGTTTTCATGTACACTCTTCCATCGTGCCATAGGTTGAATGGGATAATTTTGATGTTTTGAGACAGTCTTTTCAACCAGATGCCCTTCCTGATACAAACTCTATATATTCAAAAAAGACCGTTGATTTCTCTAAGCTATAAACAAAACACTCAGAAAATACTGTAAACCAACTGCTAACCTGCACTAATAACTCCCACTAAAACAACCCTTGACCCACATGCCTATATTCTGTAAACCAACCACAGGTGGCACCAGCCACCAAATGAACATGATGTTTTGAAGCTGCAGTTGTCATCTTATGTTTGTGTGTGTGTGTGTGTGCGCGCGCGCGCATATATATATATATATATATATATTTTGTGTATATGTGTGTGTGTGTATATATATATATGTGTGTGTGTGTGTGTATATATATGTGTGTGTATATATATATATGCATGTGTGTATATATATATATGCATGTGTGTGTATACATACATACACATACACACACAGTCAGGCTTCTACAGTTTCCATCTACCATATTCCTTGAGGCTATGGTAAAAGACACTTGTCCAAGGTGCCACACAACAGAATTGAACCCCGAACCACATGGTTCCAATGCAAACTCTTTAACTACACAGTTTATTCCTGATAAGTCTGTTTTTTTTCCTCCATGGCATGTGAAATTGTTGTCATTACTCAAATATTTTAGATGGATTAAGCCGTCTCTTCTCTCTCCTTCTCCTCCCCTCTTTCTCTGCCCCTCTTTCTCTGCCCCTTTTCCCTCATATCTCCCTCACTCCTTTGCTCTTCCTGCTTCTTCTCTCCCTCCTCCATCTCCACTGCCCCCACTCCCTATCTTCCCCATCTCCCTACCCCCATCATCTGGGCTCCACATTTCCTTGAGACCAAAATCTTTGTTTAATCCTTTACTGAATTAATGACTCAATAATTTGTTATTTTTTCTTTTTCAAAAGTTATGTATTGTTTTATTATTTATTTCTACCACATAGGTAAAGACATGGCAGTGTGATTAAGGAGTTTATTCTGCAACCATGTGATTTTAAGTTCAATTCCCTTTTGTGGCACTTTGGATAAGTGTATTCTATTCTATTCTTGGTATTCTTGGGTTGACCAATGCCATGTGAGTGTAATTTGGTAGACAGAAACTGCAGAAGTCTGTTGTGTATGTGTGTGTGCATATATATAGTAATAATAATAAATTTGAAGACTAAAATCCAAGAAAGCAGCGATTCTTTGCTTAAATTTTATTGTTATTTTAATAAATATATGTGTGTGTGTATATATATATATTGTGAAGGCGCGTGGCTTAGTGGTAAAAAGAATTGGATTCGCAAACATGAGGTTGTGCGATTCCTGGACCGGGCGGTGCGTTATGTCCTTGAGCAAGACACTTTATTTCATGTTGCTCCTTCTACTTGGAGTTGTGACCAATAGATAGTATTAGCAATTGGAAAGACCGATGGAAACATTGTTTCCTCGGTCTGATTTGATGAATGTCGATCCACTGTCGATATATATATATATATATATATATATATATATATATATATATATACCAAAACAGGGAGGTGCTCAGGACAAAGATAATGGAAAATGGACAGTCCTATCTTCTCTCTATTTCTGGAAATCACTACTCTAAGGTTGAAAATGTTCATTCTAGTGCACATTGGAACGTAACAACACACGCATATATATATATATATATATGTGTGTGTGTGTTTACTTTCATGTCTGCATTTATGTCTGATAACTTAACAACAAAGAGATTGATAAAAATAAGTACTGGACTTAAAAAAATAAGAACTGGGTGGTTTCAGACAGTTTGAACTTTAAACTTGTTATCTCCCTCCATATAAATCTAATCTTCCCTCTATAGTTGCTTATCAATTCCTCACACTTTGAATGCCCAACATTTCTTCTTTGCAATAAGACTTACTTAGAAGCTCCCATGTCTTGAGACAACAGTGCATTGCTTACCTAACCCATTAGCATTTACATTACGCTATATATATATATACTATAATATTTTCATGGTAAAGGCTTTACCTTACATAATTATCTCACATTATATCGAATCTATGAGATTGTGATATTATTTATTTTGAGAACAATACCGTAACAGTATGAGAGGCTGGTTATGGCCTGTTTGAACAGAAAGAAGTGAAAGAATTCTGGCTGGATATGGCCAGTTAAAATGCTAAAGAGTTAAACTTAGAAGCTCCTACATCTGGAGACTACAGTACTTCTTAGATTTAAGCTCCCATGTCTTGAGACACATAAGGTAGTCAGGGCAATCCAGCCTTTCCTATCCCCAGCCATGGCAGGTACATCCTTCCATTGTTCACACATAAATCTTACAGTGTTCTGATGCTTGTTCATTTTAGGTCTTCCTTGATTTCCTTTTTACCTTCAGCAACCCAACACAAAGTTTGGTTGGCTGGTCTCGTTTGTGGCAGTTTGGAAAGGTGTCAAGCTAGCTAAGGCATCTTTTGGTTTACTGGTCTCATTTGTGGCAATCTGAAAAGGTGTCCAAGCCAGCTAAACGCACCTTTTGCAGATTTTTTATGATACTAGCTGCTGACCTATCCTTGATTTGTAAAAAAAAAAAAAAAAAAAAAAAAAAGTCTGGAGAGTCAATGGCTATCCAATAGTTGTTGCATGCATGACTCACCAGTTTGTGGACTATGCCTTGGTGCCCAGCAACCTATGTTCCAACTATGGGAAAATGGTATGTGTTAAACATGCCACTTGGCAAATGAACTTCTGTGATAAGGTCACCAGCACAGTCTGAGAGAAAGATCGGGATCTGCTCAATGGCTATGGGTTTGGACTCTACAATAAAACATATTTAAAGCTATGTGGTTACTTGACCTGCTAAATATAGTAGTCATAATAACAACACAACTCTATCTTACTGCCTTTAATATTTAAAAAAAATGATGCATTAGATATAGCAGTCCTAGATACATTGAGCCTTAAAAAAGATGAGATGTTTTATTACTTACTCAGTACAATGCTTCAATTTACTGAGATCTTGATATTACAGACTAGGGTGGTGGATTGGTAGAATTGGTAGAGCATCAGATTAAGTGAAATTGTGGTATTTGTTCTGGCTCTTACACTCTGAGTTAAAATTCTGCTAATGTTAACTTTGCCTTTTATCCTTCCAGAGTTGATAAAATAAAATACCAGCCAATTACTGGGGTTGATTTAACCAACTTTGCTTTTCTCTAAAATTTGCTGGCCCTGTGCCTAAATTAGAAATCATATTACATTCTGAAGACCCCCCCCCCCCCCAAAAAAAAAAATGAAAAATAAAAAACATCAGTAACAATGCCAGTTGGATAGTAATCAAAGTTGGTCGTTGTTTAAAGCTAGGCCAACCAGCCCTGATCAAGCAGACCTAATCAAACTTAATTAATTTGACAGCTAATTATTCTGAAGAGGTTAAGAAGTGTAAGAACGAAAATAACTTTTGTGATTGTAGTGTAGCAGTACATTAAAAAACAAAATGAAAAACAAAAACTATAAGAGATCTTAAGGATAGATAGTGTTTGACAAGTTTTGTCATTCAAAGTAAATGACATTTGACATGGCCAGCCAGATCTGACATTGCCACATTGCCTTTCTTTACTACTTACTTTACAATTACAATATATATTTTAACACATTTACTTGAATTCTTCTTTTTTCTTTTTACTAGGTGTAATATTAAATTCTTAAATACTAAATAAACACAACAGAACAGAAAAATAAAAGAAACCTTACCAACCACCTTTTAATATAGTTTTCTACATAATTAAATTTCATTAACTCTTTTGATACCAAACCATCTGAAACAACTAGTTCTATGATTCAAAGTTGTTTATTTTAAAGTGTTTATATTTATCTAAAATCTTTCTAATATAATTTTAAGTTATGTTTCAAACAACACGTAAATAAGAATTTCTCCAAATTCTTAATTATTTTCAAAATTATTTTCAAAATTATTTCAAAGCTATGAGCAGTGTTTTTTATTAGAAATATGGTAACGAAAGGTTAAAGTGTTTATAACCCATGCTAGTGTGAAAAATTGATGTCAAACGATGATGTTGATGATTTATCTAAAAACCTTCCACCATAATGTTAAGTTATGTTTCAAACACTAAATAAATAATTTTACTAAATTTCTCCCAAATTTTAAAAGGTATAGGTAGTGTTAGAAATATAGTAACAAAAGGATTGATACCATTAAAGCAGTGTTTTTCAAACTGTGACCCACCGCAAGAGCTGCATTTTGTATTGAGAACATCATCATCATCATCATCACCATCATTGTCATTAACATCTGCTTTCCTTGCTAGCAAGATTTGGATAGGTCATCACAGACCAAGCCAGTACTTAATTGGAGTTATTAAGCTCTTAGCTGGGCTGGGAGACTGTCACATTTACATATCTTGCTGCATTATACAAAGTGTACAGGGTGTATTTTATTGCAGCACCAGCACTAGGGAGATTGTCATGTCTTTGATATGCATAACGAGTTCTCTCAGCCCTTTGTTTGGCAAGTTTTCGATGGCTAGATGTCCTTCCTAACACTAACCACTTTACAGAATGTTCTGGATACATTTACCATGTCACAAGTACTAAAAATGTTGTTAAAACTGACATGCTTTTGAAATCTATAAGAAAAATCTGTTTTTATAGATTTTTAACAATGTCATGATCCAATTTTATTATATATTTTGTGACCCACTAATAGGTCAAGACCCACAATTTGAAAAACCCTGCACTATATTTAATTTTCCTCTGAAGCTTGGTTTGGATTTAAAAAATAAGTTGATACCAGTCTGCCCCAAATTTCTCATGTTTTAAATTATTCATATTTAAATAAAAAATATTATGGAAGAATATTTTAAAGCTACTAAAGACCAGCTTAATAATATGGTTAATAATATGGTTATACTCTTTCAATTAATTAATGAATATTTTTTAGAGATTTACTAAAATTATTGATTATTCCATTACTAAGATAGTAATTTAACAATGGCTCCTATATAAAATTATGTTGGAAGATTTTATTTTAAATAGGAACACTTTGAAATGGGTGGTTTTGTTTTATAGAACCAGAGACAACTTTGACTGAGTTAGTATCAAAACAGTTATATATAGAATACCATGGTAATTGATTTAACTATTTTGTTATCATATTTCTAATGAAAGATGTTGCCTAGGATTTGCAAATAAATTTGAAAATAATCAAGAATGTGAAAGGATTATTTAACTAATGTTTGGAACATAACTTAACAAAGATTCTTACATAAAATTATGAATAGTTCTACTATTATAGAAACATGGCTTGTTACTGGTGTTTTGGTATCAAAAGGGTTAATAAGTATCAACTGAGATTGATTAGGTGGTGGAGATAAATAGTTGTAAAGTAACTACAGTCTTACCGTGAATTGTCTTGCTCAAGAACATAAAGTACCGTCCAGTCCAGGAATCAAACTCAAAACCATAACATTTTATGGCTAAACACCCTAACCACTAGGCCATGTACCTTATCTTGGTTGTTATAGTCACAATGTTATGGTCATTCTACCTTCTGGCCTACAAGAAACTGTACAAGAGCCAGGTCCACACTGAAGTGGTCCTGATGGCGACATGACAAAAAGTGCCCAGTACACACTGTAAAGTGGTCGTGTAGGTATCATGACAAAAAGCACCCAGCACACACTGTAAATGTAGTTGGCATTAGGAAGGGCATCCAGTCGTACAAACCAAGCTAAAATCAGCCCTTTGTGAGTGAAACATGGTCCTTTGACCAGATCTCTCAGAGAGACAGCCCGTCCTACTCATGCTAACGTGGAAAATGGACGTTAAATGATTATGATGATATATATAGTTATATATATCAAATGATATATATAAATGAAACAAACAAATCACGGAATGATATGTCACAAACTACACGGACTCGGCATAACTAGAAAAGTAGGTGAGTGGCTGCATGACTTCTTAAAGGACAGAAGCCAGACAGTTGCAAACGGGGCCTTCTCAAAGGAAACATCAATAACAAGTGGGGTGCCCCAAGGCACAGTCCTGGGGCCACTACTGTTTTTGGTGGCTCTCTCAGACATGCCCTCTGTAGTACATACAACAACATCCCTGACTAGCTATGCTGATGACACTAAAGTAGCACAGGCAATCAAAAACCCGACTGACGCTGCCCTTTTACAAGATCTGGATACCATATACAAATGGGCGGAAGACAACAACATACAGTTTAATGCTGGCAAATTCCAAGCCCTACAATACAAACCTGCAAACACAAATACAGTACAACACAGTTACGCCAGACCAGGAGGGACCGATATTCCCGTGTCGAAATTGATACGAGACCTGGGTATAGACATGAGTGATGATGCATCTTTTTCTTCACACATCATGAAAGTGGCGACAATGTGCAGATGACTCGCTGGCTGGATCTTTCTGGACAAGAGACCGAGACACCATGTTGACACTATGGAGGACATTTGTCCTAAGCCGCCTGGACTATTGCTGCCAGTTGTGGTCACCCCATAGTGTCAAACTAACCACGGAGCTTGAGGCAATCCAGAGAAGCTACAGCAAGAGGATTGCGACGATGAAGGAGACAAGCTACTGGGAGAGGCTAAAGGAACTGAACCTCTACTCCTTGGAACGAAGACGGGAGAGATACGCAGTGATCTACATGTTGAAAATCTTGGAGGGACTAGCACCAAACTTTGGCATTGGGAGCTGGACCAACCCCGAACAGGACGTCACTGTGTGGTGCCAAAGGTCCCGTCTTCCACATCTAGAATAAGTAGCAGATATTGCAATAGCGTGGGGTTTAAGGGCCCTCAACTCTTCAACAAGCTGCTGAGGGATGTGAGAGATCTGCAAGGTGTCGTGTGGATGTCTTCAAGAAACATCTCGACAACTTGCTATCCAGGATCCCGGATGAGCCCACAGCAAGGCACGAGGGAAACCTAAGGGCAGCAGCAACGAGCTCCCTCTTGTACCAGTGGCCAACCAATATAGGCTGGAGATAAAATATGTAGCAACATGGGTGTTGCCCCAGCATGGCCTTAGCCGGATGGCTGGAACAGGTAAAAGAGATATATCATATATATATGATATATATATATATATATACCATATATATATATATCATCATCATCATCATCATCGTTTAACGTCCATATTCCACGCTTGCATGGGTTTGGACGGGAGTTTTCCCACTTGAGGCAAGAGTGGTTGTCTTGCTCGCATAGGACTGTCTGGCTGGTTTTCTACGGCTGGATGCCCTTCCTAACACCAACCACATTTACAGTGTGGAACTGGGAGGTTTTTACCGTGTTACCTACACAGCCACATTACAGCGTGGACTGTGTGTTTTTTGTCGTGACACCTACACGACCTCATTTTGTTTCGGGCTGGATGTTGTGATACCAACATAACTTTACATTGAAAGGGGTGGTGTGGATGAGGTGGGGGTAGTGGGACGGGCGTGTATTTTGTTAGAGGTGCCTACTGACTGTAGTAAGTTTCACTTTGTACTTAGGTAAGGCAGGTCTTCTCTATTACTGTGTAGCGCCAAAGCTCTCGATCCAGTGACATTGTCTTGGAGAGGTGTAAGTGTGTGAGGTCGGAATTTATCAAGTCGTCCCAGGTTTTTCTGGGTCTGCCTACTCCGTGGCTACCGTCTATTTTTATTGCCCTGCACTTTTTTATACAGCTGTCGTTTTTCATGCGCATCACGTGACCATACCAACGTAGTCTTCTCTCGAGTAAACAACATCTGATCCCTCTTATTTCTAATTTCTCCCTTAGTTCGTTTATGCTTTGCCGTTCACGTATATTACTATTACACATCCAGCGGAGCATGCAAGCTTCATTTCTCTCCAGTCTGCGTATATCCTCTGCACACAATGCCCAGGTCTCACTGCCATGTAACATTGCTGTTCGTATGCAGGCAGCATACAGCCTGCCTTTCATTTTTAGAGAGAACCCTTTAGCGGCCAATAGTGGTATAAGCTCTCTGAACTTTTTCCATCCCGTTCTGACTCTAGTTACTGTACTTTCAGAGCACCCTCCCCCACTGCTGATTTTATCACCCAGGTAACGGAAGCTGTCCACTATTTCTATAGAACCATCTGTGCAATGGAATGAGTTAGTATTCTGTGGGCACTTGCTGCTACTTATTGCACCAGAGCACCGGCTACATATAAAATCTATATTCTTAGTTAGCTTACCTGTGATCCCACTACATCTTTTATGTACCCATACTTTGCATTTGGGACATAAAATGGAGTTTCTACCTACTCCTTTCCTACACACTGAGCATGGCCATTTCCCAGATGGGACCGGTGCCCTATTTTCCTTCCTACAAACTAGAACTTTAGTCTTAGACAAGTTAACTTTAAGGCCTTTTGATTCTAGGCCATGCTTCCCTGTTTGGAATTTCTTCTCTAGTTCAGCCATTGATTCAGCTATGAGCGTTAGATCATCTGCATATAGGAGTTCCCATGGGCAGCCAGTCTTGAACTCCTCTGTTATAGCCTGAAGGGCAATAATAAATAGTAGGGGGCTAAGGACGGAGCCCTGATGAACACCAATTTTTACGCTAAACTCTTCACTATATTCGTTGTTAATTCTAACCTTGCCGACTGTTTCTTTATACAAGGCTTGTATAGCTCTCACAAGCCATTCAGCAACACCTAGTTTTCTAAGGGCCCACCAGATAATCGAGCAGAGTTCTCTGTCAAAGGCTTTCTCCAAGTCAACAAAAGCTAAGTATAGGGGTTTACTTTTAGCTAGGTACTTCTCCTGTAGTTGTCGTACAATGAAAAGAACGTCTGTTGTACTTTTTCCTGACACAAACCCGAACTGCATTTCGTCTAGATCAATTCGCTCTCTGATTAGTTGCGCTATTACTCATCTTTTTCCATTTCTCATCTTTTTCCATTTCTCATCTTTTTCCATTTCTCCGAGGGTTATAAACCCCACTATCAGGCTAGAAATGTCTTTAGTCTAAAATACGGTGAAAGCTTATAATTTCCAATTACTAATTTTCAAACTCGCGCACCGTTTCAAAAACATACTTACATGTTTACATTTATAATTGCTTGTTTATCA